>JAJEJO010004889.1:147902-202506 GCA_020662805.1 Glaucomys volans | reverse complement strand
GTCACAGACAGAGCCCCAAACAGCTTTTGTTTTACAGGTCAGGTGCTCATAAAGTCAGCAATTCTCCAGCCTGGTTTACTGACCCAGGGTGTGTCCGGTTATTGCTGCGGTCATTGCAACATTCTCAATGGTCTTTCAAAATGAAGTTAATTTGAATTTGCCATAGTAAGAAAAATATTTTCTTTTACATATAGGGGATGGGAGGAGCCAGGAGGTGGTGACAGTAATGACAGAGCTACCCCAAGTCCTAACTGAGAAGAAGGAATTCAAGTCTTCCCAGGCGCCTCCTTCTGAGGGTAGGGGGAGTTCAGAGCTCATACTGAGGCAGGGTAGGGGCTGGGGGTTAGAAGAGAACCTAACTTCAGTTCTCCAGGACCAGACACCTGCTGCCTGATTTTTCTGCTAAATTTAAGGGAAGAAGCTATTGTCTTTGATATCATTGTCCCTAGGGAGCCTGGCCAGAGGTGTTAAAGCTCTCAACATCTGACTTGATTTCTCTCCCTAAACTTATGAGCTTTTGCCATCATCACTCTGGGCTAGGAGGCTCCTTCTTTCCCTCATCTTGGCAGAATGATGTGCTGGGCCCCTTGGGAAACATTTTGAAAGTTCAGGTGACCCTTGTTTTGAGCAATAAATTTCCAGGAAATATGTGCTAACAGAATCCCATTTTTTAAAAAAATTTAGATTAGAAATATTTTCTTGAAAAGGTTCTTGCAACAACGTCTTTGATAGGTTGTAGAATTATGTTGCATGCCAATATTTCTCTCTAAATTTGTTCTGTGCACTTGTTTGCTCTTTTAGTCATTAAATCGGGATTTAAGGAGCCTATATGTGCTAGGTCCTGCAGTGTTGCCCTGCCCTGCTGGAGTGTATACTCTATCCCAGGGCCGGGTTTTGGAAATTCGGCTGTCTTATCATGAGCCCCAACAGTGTGGAAAGGCATTTGAGTTAGGCTTCGAGTGTTTGGTTCTGTCCATCGGCACAGACAGGATAAAAACTTATCCTGGATTTTCAAAACGAGTAATTCCTTTCCTTGCTGCCCACCCTCCGTAGCCCGGTGTTTAAAATGTTTTGCATTTTGGGGTTTGTCCTTGTAATTTCTACAGAACTGACTTAAAAAAAGAAACAACAACAACAAAAAAAACTGGCTGAGCTTAGGAAACCAAGTGCCATATAAGTAGCCTTGTAAATAAACACATTCCGCTCTCAGTTCTTCACAGATGGGGCCTCCTGCACTTGGAGGAGTGTCTGCTACACTCACACGGAGCCCACTCTCCCATACGAGATGCCTTTGGTCACATACCTCTCATATCCAGCTCCAGGGTCTGCTAAGGAGATTTAAACACAGCAAAATTAGAAAGATAAACACTGTTCCGAAGAAGAAGGAGATTGGGAAATTAAACTTAAGCCCAAAAGTGGGACCTGGATTTCCTACTATTTTATTCTGTGTCTTACTGCCATTAGCAAGGACACCCAAGTGAAGATGATTTGGGACTAGGTAGGCTGTTGTATTGAAGGGGAGGGCAGACCCTGGGGCTGAGCTGTTTCTGGTGGAGGTGATATGGCCTTTGATTTTATTTCTTCAGGGTCTAGAGCTACCTTCTGGGGTCCCTGTGCCATCTCCCTCTTCTCTCCACCATAGCCTGACCATCCGTATCCTGTTTCTTGGCTCCCAGACCTGTGAGTGCCTTGCATGTAATGTTCATTCTTTGTACCAGCTGTAAAATTTAGTTCAATGCAACAGATCAATTGCTTGGTGCTTCTAAAGTGAAGCATGTGTGGCTTCCAGTTCTAGTTGTATATTCCGTTTCAAATATTAGCCAAATAGAAACCAATAAACAGTTCTATTCTGTCTCCTGGGAGTCTGATAACCTGTCCCCAAGAGGGCTGCTGACAAGTGCAATCTCTTCTCTGTTTTCCAAAGGAATAGTGACAATGGGCCCCTTTTACTGGGCACTTACTATATGGCAGCACAATGCTAAGCGCTTGAAATGAAATCCTCACGAACATCCAAGAGGCATGTGCTATAATTACCCTCATTTTGCAGAGGAGGAAAGCCTTAGCTTTCCCAAGGCCACATGCTAACCACAGTGGAACTGAGACTCAAGTTTAGGTTCTTCTTTCTTCGTTAGGCTCTGGAAGAAGCCTCAGGGAGCATGAAGTTAGGGAGAGGCAAGAAATAGAATCTGGAATGTTGGAAGTCCAGGCTGAGGGTTCCTTGGGGATGCCTCCCTGGAGTGACTTCCTTTTCTCCCTGTTCGTCCTAGGGCAGAGAAAAGGCAGCCAAAACCTTTCTGGGAGTTTCAGGGACTGACACTGAAGTCCTTTCTCTGGAGGGCGATGGTCTAGGGTGTTGCTGCTTGCATGCACTGGGCCACCTTGCCCAGCAGCCCCTGGGGAACTCACCCAACCAGTAGGGCTCCTGTGGCTCTGCATGTTGGGCTCTGAGGGCTGTGACTCCACACCCTGTCAGGCTGGACTAGGCTCCCGGAGGGCGCCCGAGCTTGTAGGGCAACTGGGCTGGCCTGTGCTTGGAGCCAAGGGCTTCCGCAGAGAAGCCAGAGGAGAGAGGCAACTGTGAGCTGCAGAGATGAGCTGGAGGCCTCCGGCTGCCACTGTGACAGTGTGGACCAGCTGGTTCCTGTCAAGCGACGTAGGTCCAGCCAGCCTCTTCCTCTCCCAGAACAAGATCTAGGAAGCAAGAGTGATCTTAAGTATAACCAGGTTCATGTTACTTACTTGTTTAAAGCCCTTCAAAAGTTACTGTGTCACTTAGAATAAAATCTAAATTCCCTGCTATGGCTTCACCTTTGCTTTTTAGAGAGAGTGTGGTTCCAGAGGTTGGCACCCTTGGCATCCACCAGAAGCTTGTCAGTCACAGGGCTCCAAGCCCCACCTAGACCTGCTGAGTCAGAATCTGCATTTACCATCATTCTCGGACATTTGTGTGCTCTGTAAAGTTTGAGAAGATGTCCTAGACGGCCTCTGTGACCCTCCAGAACCCCTCTCACTAAAGCTACCTCCCTCTGTGTCATTTAACCCTTAGTCAGTCTACTTATCACATTTACAGTTGTTTGACTTGCTTATTATGAGTCTGTCGGCTAGAACAGAAGCACCTGGAGGAAAGGGACCAGAAGTAGTTTAGTTCATTATTCTGTCTTTGGCATCCTAGTGGTCAGCAGATGATAGATGCCTAAGGAGTATATGTTGAATGAATGATGCGTTTTCTGCCTTTAACTTTCTGACCTAGTGTTTCTTAGCAGTTCCTGTGCAGATTAATGTGGAATACCACAAAACTTAGCATGCTTGGTTCCCATGCACTGAATTCCCCTGCAACCCTCTAGTCATTGTGATACTTATTTCTAAAGCCTCCTGGAGAAATAGGATTGCCCTTCATTGAGACCATTGGACTAACCAATTTTGTCTTACCAGCACCATGCACATAGTCAGTTCCGTTCACTCCAACAGCTAGAAGGCTGATGGAGACATTTTTTCTAGGCTCTCTGGAGAATCTCAGTATCCTAGGATCAGAATGCTAGAGCCGGGAGAGAGGATGAGATCACCCATGTCTTTGGACCAACAAGAGCCTGGTCTTTTTACTATAAATGCTGCACCTGAGGTTGTGCACAGGTACAAGCCAACAGGGGCTTGATGTGTGATTTAGCACACAATACCTGCCTGGGCCTAAGAGTAACCTCTGCAAGTTTGTGCCATCTGAAAGCCGGCAGTGCTGCCAAGAGGTGGGGGCAGGGCCACTCCAGGCCAGCTCCTGGCAGGGAGGAAGGGTTACCCAGGGCGGTGGCAAGAATGTGGGGCATCCTCTTAGCAGCCACAGAGAGTCTCTGACAGTCTTTTTTATTTTTTTAAAGCTTTAAAATCAAGTTGCATCTAACTTTGAAAGATTAGATCATTGCAATACTGAAAACTGATAAATGCAACACAGAGGAAAAACTAGTTTATTCTTGCTTTTGAATATAGATAAAATAATTCTAAACAAAAAAATTAACTGGTGGAATTGAGCAGTACTTCAGAAGAATGACATACCATGCCTGACCAGGTCATTGCCAGATATGGCTGATAGTCACAAAATCTACCGGTATAAGCAATTACAGACACAAATGGCAGGAGAGTAGGATGTGACTACAACAGCCAATGACAAAAAAATCATTTGACGAAAGTATTTGGGAGGCATTTCTAGTGGAGGCAAATACTTGATACAACAAAAGCTTGTTTATCTGTGGTGGATGGTCTTTTAATTAAAGTGGCATAGTGGGCCCAGGGCTTGTGGTCATCACCAGGAGAGAATGAGTTATTCTGGGAGTAGGCTTTTCTTAGGAAGAATGAAACTTGAACAGAAAACCAAAGCAGCTTTCAGATTCTTTTGGAATGTAACTTGATCTTGATATTTAAAGGATTGGGGCTCCACAGGTTGAAAAGATCAGATGACTTGCTCCATTTTATTTTTATTCCCCCTTTAAACATGAATCAACCAGAAAAAGAAGAGAAGAGAGCATAGAGTTTAAGCTTGGGTTCTAACCTTTCTCCATCAGTTTGATAGTCAGCTGTGTGGCCTTGGGCAAGTTACCATACCTTTCTGAGTTTCAATGCCCTCAAGTGAAAAATAGAGACTGGATTGAGAAATAAGCTCAGTAATATACACTTCTGTGGCATAAACCAGGAAACAATTTGGGTGAACATTCACTTGGCACAGCCTTAGCAAACCCTTTCCAAATACCTTTCCAGTTGCACCCTAGTATGCCCCAAGTGGGTGCTCCAGAGTAAGTAAGCCAGTTACATGTACATATTAACTGAGTCTGCAATGCAGATTTCTTCTTGAACCCAAGTTCATGCAAGAAAAAAGGAAAAGGACATTCAAGAGACTAATACATCCATTATAATCACCGAAATAGGCTGCTGAAATAAGGGGCTTTTAATAAAATGGAAGAAGCCCTTTCCTATGGGAAGAGCTGGGTCAGGATGGAAGTCAAGTGCAGCTGTTTGAACCTTTGCCAGTGGTCTGATCTCACTAGAAAAACTGGAGTTAAAAAACAACAAACTTCCAGATTCAGCGATCTCAGATTAACACTGCCCGCCCCCTGTCACTGCCCCCTCCCCACGTCCTTTCCCTTTCTTCCCATCTGGGGCACCTGGGTAGCTTGGTGCTTTTCCGTGTGGTTGGGATGTCAGCCGGCAGCCCTGGCGACCAGAGCCCTGGGAGGAGGCAGCCACCTCTCCAGTTTAGCATTACGTCATCCCTTCTAGACCCAAATTTATCTCGGCTGCACACAGACCCGCAGCTCTGAGCTGCCGCTGACTCGAGGAGAGCTTACGCATGAAGTTAGGCAAGGCTGACTCACTGGGCAGAGGAAGGTTTTCTGCTGCTCTTCACGTTTCTGGGCCCTGGGGGAAGAGGAGGGGAGGAAGGAGGCTGTGGTCTTGTTTTGGGGTGGGGGATGGAAAGCTATCTAACTGTTACCGTTCTCATTTAGGACCTCAGCGCTTACCCTCCCCTGTGGACAACCTTGATTATTTGAAAACCTCCACCCTTCAAGATAATTGCAGAAAACAGCGCCTACATGGCTAAACACTTTGCAGATTCAGGGAAATGGTCTGAAGCACCAAGTGTCAACGAGGTGCCTTTGGACTTGTAACTTAACCTCATGTCCCCCTTCCCTCTCCATGTCTCCTCTCTGCAGAAAAGAGACATCAGCCTTCATTGTTATGAATTTGCAATAAATCACTTGGAAATTTGCATTTAGTACACTGTGCAGGGGTGGGGACTGGGGAGGAGAGGACCCCAAAGAATTGAGAGCTTCCCCTACTCTCTTCAGAAGGCAGGTTGTCCCTGGCCACATTGTGATTATTAAAGGGCTGTGGGGCTGTGGGGGACTTTTTCCATTTTCAAAGGAGATTCTCCGGAGACAGAAATACTTCAGGGAGAGGGCAGAGTCACTGGTAAGATTCCAGGTTCTTTTTGCCAGTAGTTTTGGAAGTCTTACCCTTGCCATTTGTCCATCTGTATCTGTAGTGCAAGCTGGGTTCATCTGAGCAAAAGAAAAGCCATGATTATCTCTGGGTTGCCCCAGACTGAAGCCGGTGTTCAGGATGGTTTGTGGGTAGCCTCACTCTCCTGAGGATAATACCCAGCGCTTTTTACTGCGGGAGGCCCTAGTGGCCAAGCAAAGCCTTCAGGGGGCATCCAGAGCAGGGAGAAGGAAGTGGCTCCTCATTTGTTGCTAGAAGATGCTGGAGATGTCTGTGCATAAACTAGCCCTTCACACTGACCACTGACCACCATCACCTCTACCTCTCCTCTTCTTCACCATGGGCTGGTGGCCTTTGGGTGACTCTCATGCTATTTTCCATCTCCTCATCTGCCTCTTGGCCATAGCTTTTGAGAAAAGGCTGTTAAATTCACCCTAAGGTCAACTTCCAAGAGTCAGGCATGGGCCCCACCTATCTATCTAGGTTTCTCTTTCTAGGTGCTTTGGCTCTATGATCTATGGAATTAAACCCATCTTGAATTTATGTGTATTTTCAGGTCGTATTACTTTTCTTGATTGCTTATCATGTAAGTTTACCCGCCATTGGGTTATAAAACTGCCTCCTTCAAGTTCCTGGGATAGCCTTTTTCAATTGAGACTCTAAAGCTTTATAGTGCTTTTGAAAATGGTGGAAACTAACTTTCAACCGAATAATTTCTACCCTCAGCTAACAGATGTTCTGAGTGGCATTTTATTCCATTTCTTGCCACCTCTACCTGACACATTCCTTGTTGAGGGTGTAGGATGGTTTTTACGAACACCCAGTGGGAAAGCACAGCTCTGAAGTGACCTAGCCAACAGCTGAAAAAGCACAATCCCTTTTTCAAAGCTTTTAAAAAATTCTCCTGTGGCTTATGAACACCTCTCATTTTGGGTCTCCCTGAATTTGATGGAACATCTGCTTCTTAAATGTTGTGCCAAGTGTAACATTTAAGTGGGCTAGCAGAATTTTGCAGCTTGTGACCTCATTGGAGATCTTGTTCACTTCAGGGGGTGGGGGAGAGGGAGAGGGTGTTAAAATGAAGCATGAAAGCATGAAACCCATAACACTTTTGAGAGGGTAAGATATCCATCCCAACATGATATTTTCTGTAGCGGCCAGTGGAATGACCACAGGAAAGGGGAATTCTCCCTTCGCCACTAGCTTCCTGTTACTTTGGATGTTCACCAGCAGTTTTAAATAGAGTGCAAAGAAGTTATGGATGTGTTTACAAAGTTCCTAGATCATTTGGCAGTTCCAACCCTCTTGTCCTCCTCTGCCTAGATAGTTGTTCTGAACTGGGGGTGATGTTGTGTCTCATGAGTTACCATCTCATGGTGATGTCTGGAGGCATTTGGGGGTGTCATGCTTGAAGGGTGGTGGTGTGCTACTGGCATCTATTGGGTAGAAGTCATGGATGTTGCTAAACATCCTACAGTGCACAACAGAACCCCCTGCTCCTCTAAGAAGGAATGGCAATAATGCCAAGATTGAGAAACCTGATCTGGACTTGGAGGATTTGTTAGATGAAGAACTTGGAAAGAGTGGTACTGAGAGCTTTTAATGTGGTCTTTGCTTCTTTAGCCTGCTTTAGGTTACCTTTTTACCTTTTCCTCCCTTCAGCATCAAAGCTTCGATTTCAGTGCCTTGTATGTGCTGAGTATTGAAATTATTTCATTTAATCTTCACAATAAGCCTGAGAGCAGCGTTTCTGTGACTACAGAACACATTGTCTGGCTCAGTGCTGGGCATATGGCAGGACCTCAACATAATGGATAAATGGAGGAATTATATCCATTTTATACATAAAGTGAGGCAAGCAGAGTTCATACAGCTGGCTGAAGCAGCACAGCCGAGATCTGATCTGAACTTGGTGTGACTCCAGCACCGAATCACATACCCACTGAATTATAGCCTTCTCTTGTGGCACCAGAATGGTTTTACTGGTGTTTAAAAGCACTAGTGACGGACTGAGGAAAGATAAAGTTGAATTTTTTTTTGTTGTCGTTAAACCTTGTCTGTGGAAGCGGAGGTGGAAGCGGAGCCTCACGGAAGCCTTTCTGCTTCTGATGAAATGATCCCTTATTTTTGAACAACGATCTTGAGTCCTTAAGTGTTTCTGGGTGCTGTTCTTGCAACGTGTTACTTTCCTCATTTGGTAGATAAGGAAACTGAGGCACAAAAGTTACATCAGAAAGCAGTAGTAGAGGACTGGAATGCGGCAACTTTGGATAAGGAATACTGCAGTCCTTGGGCACCGGCGGATAGTCGCTGAGAAACGAGCCGCCTCGGGAGTACACAGCTCGCTCAAATCCTTCCCGCTCAGAAGCAAAGCCCTGGCAACTTCTTAGTCTTTACACCCTCGAGGGAGAAAAGGAAACTTACGAGACTACGTCTCCCAGCGGCCATTGCGGAATTCCGCAGGGCGCAGGCCCACTGAGGCGGCAGGCGAACTACGACTCCCGGCATGCAGTGCGCGGGGCGGGACTACATTTCCCAGGGGGCAGAGGAAGGGGCGGGAGGAGGCGGGCCCCAGCGCTGCTCCCGCCCCTCCCCCGTGCTCGCGCGGAGAGGTAAACAAACCGCGCGCGGGCTGCAGGCTGCGCGGCGGGCGCGGCGGGCTCGGCGGAGGCGGCGGGGGCGGCGGAGAGCGCGCCGAGCCGCGGCCGGGCTGGCCCGCCCGCCCGCCGCTCATGTCCCGGGGCGGTGCGGGGTTGTAGCCGCCTGCGGCGCCTCCTGTCGGCCAGGGACGGGAGCGCGGAGGAGCTGGGTCGCCACCCGCGGTGCCCATGGAGCGGGTGCGGTTGATCAACGTGCAGCGCCTGCTGGAGGCTGCCGAGTTTTTGGAGCGCCGGGAGCGAGGTAACGGCTGGGCGCCGCTGCCTGAGCCCGCGCGCTTCTGCTCCGCGCGGAATGTGCGGTGCAGCTGGTGAGGGGAGGTGCGCGCGGGCACGCGCGTGTGTGTGTGTAAGGAGAGGAGCGCGCGTGAGGGAAGGTGCGCGCGTGAGTGGCGGTGCGCGCGCCTGCCAGGGGAGGTTCGTGTGCCCAGAGGTGCTGGCTAGTTCTGAGCCGAGGTCTGGGAGAGGACGCACACGTGGGAGGCAGGCAGCCGTGAGTGACGGGAGGCGCGTGTGGGCGTGCATTTGTGCTGGGAGGTGGGGCGGTGCGGGAGCCCCGGCTGCAGGGCGAAGCCGGGTGGCGGGCGAGCTGGCCAGGCGGCCCGAGGCGAGCGCGGTCGCCGGGGGAGCCGGGAGGGGCATCTGCGGGTCGGGCGACCGCGCCAGGACAGGGGGCATGGGGGGCGCGCGCCGAGACGGGGCCGTGCGGGGTGGGAGGCGACGCCGAAACCGAGAGCGGGAAGCCAGGCGTCGGGAGGGAGGAGGCCCCTGAGACTCGGCCGGTGAAATATTGGGAATAGACACGTGGGGCGTTGGGAGACCCTCGAGCAGGACGAGAGTGAATGGGGAATTCTGAGGTGAAATCGTGGGGGTCCCTGGTAACGGGTCTGGGAAATGTGGGTGTTTGGTCAAGAAGACTCTAGGAGAGAAGGTGTTGGAGGAGGAGGCAGGACTGGGTTTGAGGACCGTCGGGCACCTTCGGGCGGGCTTGAGTCGGTGGTGCCCAGGCCAGCGCGGGGGTCGTCTTCTAACCCGAGAGGGGAAACGTTTACCTCGCTGCTCTCCAAAGCCTGTGGCTGCAGGGACCCTGCGTGTGTGCATCTAAGGATGTCTGTTCTGAAGTCTTTTTTTCCTGCTTTCTTTAGAGTGTGAACATGGCTACGCCTCATCATTCCCTTCCATGCCGAACCCCCGGCTACAGCATTCAAAGCCCCCACGGAGGTTGAGCCGGGCACAGAAACACAGCAGCGGGAGCAGCACCACCAGCACTGCCAACAGGTAGCAGGCTCGGAGGGAGGGAGCACAGTCCCGCAGGTGCCGGTCTTACTGACCTGTGGTTTTCCTCTAATGCCAACTCTGGAGCAATACAAAACAGGTTTCTTTACCACTACCCTGGGGATTTGGCACTTTAAAATAATAAGGTCTAGGAATCATAGCTGGCTTTGTGCAGAAGAGGAGGCATAGACTATAGAAAGACAAAGTTCTTGTTGGGACTGTTGAGATGAGAGGTCTGTGACTGAGCTGAGGGCAAGTCCAGAGACTTGGCAGCATATGTCTGTGCGTGTAGCCACATGCCAAAAGTAATATTGGACCAGCTTTGAATTTTCTTTCCAAGTTTAAGATGATCCAAGAAGAAATTTTAAAAATCAGAAGCAGCTCTGGCAGGATGTAAAGCAGAATCAGGGGCACTGTTAAAGCAATAAAAATATTTAGGTAGAAGAGGAAGTTAGTGGGCATGGTCTGTTTTGTTTAAGACAGGGGGAAGACCATGCTGTGGAAGTTTTGCATTATTTAATGATGAGATTGGATTGGTAAGGGAGCTCTAATGCAAAAAGAGAAAAGATGGTTATTCTTAAAGTAGTTAGATCTTTCACAATATGCTTATCTACATGCATTCAGACATAGTTGACTTCAATTTCTGATAATTTTTGGTGATGTCTGGCTATCTTTTCATTGTTTTTGTTCAGGGAAGCCAGTGACTCCCAAGGCTTAATCTCATGAAGTTTTCAAAGTTTTATTTATTTATTTATTTATTGGTACTGGAGATGGAACTCAGGGGCACTTTACTACTGAGCTATATCCCAAGCCATTTTAATTTTTTTATTTTGAGACAAGGTCTCCCTGAATTTCTGGGGCTGCAACTTAGGGGCTTTGTATACTCCTTCATATACTCCTACCTCAGCCTGCCAAGTTGCTGGGATTACAAGCGTGCATTGCTGCTCTTAGCTTCAAAAGTCGTTTCTTAAAACATTCACCTTTTCCTTCCATAAGAGGAAGGAAAAGAGGAAGTTAAATGAGACCTTTATTTCTAATTTCCTAAACCTAGATAGAGAACATAGAGAATGATTCATTTTTTGTCCCTGAGGTTTTGGGGATCTCCATCCAGGTGGTTGGGGAGTTATTTGGGGAGGGAGATTGAGGAGGAAACAGTAGGAGATCTTGTTGCAGAAAAACCTGAGGGTCCTAGAAAACAGCATGAGGTTGGATCTTCCCACTCCACTTTTCAGATATCACTGAGGCAAAACTAGGATTTGTTCTTCTTTTGACTTGCCTTTAGAGTTGCATGTTTCCTTTTTGACTTTTTTTCTTAAAACGATTCTGCATTTTTAAAAACTTAAAATAGCCCTAAGTTTAATATTTTGTGTTTATGTGTTTGTGAATCTTGAGAATTTGGTGTCATATAGTATCTATGAGGTGAAACTATATAGTATGTATACAACATTTAAAAATATAAATTTATTTGCTCTTAAGCTATCAGGAATTAAACCCTTTTGGGAATTTATGTATGCTTCAATTCATATGTAGATTAGAACAAAAAATAGTTTTTTAAACTTGAAAATTTGGGAAGAGTGTCATACAGGAAACCAGACCTGAGTTCTGTCATGTTGTATTAAGTCTTTGTCAGAAGTCAGGTATGTATGATGTCATTACATTTCTTCTCTGTTCCTTACTGTTTTCATCTGTAAAATGAGGGTGTATGATACTAACCAAGGTCCTCTTTTCCCCTGAAGTTCTGTGATTGATTGGCCAACGGTATTAGATTAGTTAGTATAATAGTATATGTTCAGTATATCACCCTATTGTTGAGGATATGTAATTTTTACCAACAACTGAAGGATTATAGAAGCATAAATAAGACATTTCTGGATTTCACTAATTATGTTATAGGTAACTAATAGGAAAGAAAGTGTAATTTAGTTTTCTTATTTGTGCTCGGTTTAGGGTTTTGACAAAATGGTGCTTTTCTTTCGTGCTGGTACTCCTGTTCGAGACTACAGTATCAATTACCGTGTTTTGACAGCCTGTTAGAAAGTTTGTAAAATTACAAGCATGCTGTATTATTCAGCTAGTATATAAGGGAGAATACACATTCATTGACCACTGAAGACTAAGGGGGTAATTTTTTCATGGGAATTCTAAGTAGCAAGAAAAAGAAAGATTTTAGAGTGTATTTTTTTAAGGTCCACCATGTGTGTGGTTTAGGCTGGGGCATATGAAAGAGAAGTAGTATTTTAAAGTGAAACACTAGAAATTATTTTTCCTAAGCCATTGATTTAAAATGTTTGCTCCATAGAAGTAGGGAAACTAACTGCAAAATTCCAGTACTGAAGTCTTTGGGAAATAGTCCTTTTGTAAAGGGGCACTGTAGGTTTCCTATTAACTAAGCTTATTGTTAGATTTAATAGAAGTTTTTTTTAATACTGATTACATAAAACGGAAAGATGACTTTTAGGAATGTATGTTTATTATCTGAAACAAAGAAAAGAATGAAAAGTCTATGTGTCGTATTTTTTTTCCAGATCAAAAAGCTACTTGTGTAGAAGTGGCTACTCTTACTATACATCTTAAACATTGATATCTTATGTCATAAAACAACATTTATGCCAGGCATGATGATGCATACCTGTGATCCCAGTGACTGGAGGCTGAGGCAGGAGGATCACAAGTTTGAGGCCCACCTCAGCAACTAAGCAAGGCCCTAAGCAGCTTAGGAAGACCCTGTCTCAAAAAAAAAAAAAAAAAAAAAAAAGAAAGAAAGAAAGAAAAAAGAAATAGGGTTGTAGCTCAGTGATCAAAACAAAATAAAAAAAAAAAAACCCAACATTTGTTTCTTTGACATTGTAGCATCTTTAAGATATAATGAATGGTGGCTGACTTTTTTTGCCTAATGTTCTCAGGTATACTATGGTATTCCTAATGCAAAATGTTATTTTATAGGTTTATGCTGAGGATTAGTTTACTCATAATAAAATTCCTAAGCCTCCTTTCCCCTAAATCTTGAAATCTTTTTTTCATGAAGCACAAAGGAGAGAAAACAAATGATATAATGTGATGTTACCAGTATGAAGCTTGCATATTCTATTTTTATCTAACTGACAATTGGAAAGTGAGACCTATAATATATAATTATTTTTTAAATACATGCTTGATTTCACTGTAATCCTGGTCACAGCTTTCCAGTACTCTTCCTAATATCAGCCTTGTTAAGATGTAATTGCCACTAGAGAATCTCTCTGCAATAACTATCTGGCTCATTGGGAAACACCAAAACTCAGATTCTCAGCTTTACTATTTTGTCTCACAACTGAAAACTCTTGAGATCTATTATCTTTAAAATACTAGCCCTGATATTCCTAAATAACTCTAGAATCTGACTTCTTTTCTCTTCATTGCTATCCTAATTTCAGCTGTCATCTCTCATAACTGCAGTAACATGCTCCTTGCTGTCCTTGCAACCACATTCTCATGAATTATATCAGTTGGCTTTCTTTCAGTGCCTTTAACATATCACATTTCCTTTTACCTCAAGGTCTTTGCACATACTCTTACTCCCTGCTGACAATAATTTTCCCTCCCTCTTTGCCAAGTTATCTCTATCTAATAATACTCTTCCTTCAGTGCAGTCATGACTTCCTCAGGAAAGCCATTCCTCGTTTGCCAAGGTAGATCAGGTCTTGACACACTTCATGGCACCCCTATTTTTCTTCCTAGTGTTTATCGCATTTATAGAAATATAGTTATCTAAATATTCTGTAAATTTGTGATCCATTTATTGGACTAAAAACTCCATGGGGACAGGGATTGAGTCTCTTCTGCTTAAACATTTATCTTTACTACCTGTCCCAGTGCTCTGTACACAGAAGGTGTTTTCCAACGAATAGAAGATTTTCCAACTCCAGGTAGGCTTTTTAAAATGAAAACTGAGGGTTCTTTGTTTTTTGTTTTGTTTTTTTTTCCCCTTACTGAGTGCCATATTAGATTGGGAGGAGAAATGATGGAAGAAGATTCAACATCTGCCTTGATGGGCTTTTTGATTTTACTTTGTGTTCTAAGAGATGTTAATACATTTGGAAAGAAACAATATACAGTATTTGAAGAATAAAAATCTCCAAATTGCCAGTTCTTTTAACTGAATTATAAAAAGTGTATTATAGTAGACTATAGAAAGCCACACTTCATTTAAAGAACATTAAGTGCCATACTATGGTATCAGAATAAAATGATATCAAAAGAACCAGAAGTCTGTCAGTATTGGCATGGGGCCTATGAAGGAGAGCCAATATGTTAAAATGAAACACTTAAAGTTATTTCTCCTTTGCCTAAATGGAAATTTCTATTTCATGGAAGTAGGGAAACTGACTGTAAAATTCCCAGTACCTGGGATATTTGGAAAATAGTCCATTTGTAAGGGGATGCTAGCAATAAATATTGTTATGACCCTGTGACACATCCATAGTAATTGCATTGTTTTGAGGAGACCTGGAAAGTAGTAACCAGTTTATGCTTGCATTTCAATTGATAGATAATTTTTTCACTTTAGTGTCCTGTGGATACTGAAGAATCTCATGATGTCAGCAGTTCCACCTACTCAGACCAAGGACATTATACAAACACATACCTTTCGTGCTGCTTATAAAGCTTTGGTTTAACTTTTCTTAATGAAGAAATGTTTTTGTCTTATTTAAAAGAATTGTATTGTTATATTTTCAGCGTTATATTCCTTTTGGCTATCTTTCTGGATTTTTATTTTATTTTATTTTTGGCCAGGGGAGGTGGTGAATTCTTTTTCCAGGGTAGTTTATAGAGGATTTTTCCAGTAGAAGTCATTTGTGATCTCTTCTGTTTTAATCTTTAAATATGTACCTGTTTTTTCATAGAAGAATTGAATAAGGACTGATTTATGTGAAATTCCTATTATTCTGTTTTTTAAGTTTTCCATATTAAAAAGATAGTTTCTGAGTCCTTGTCTAAATGGGAACGCATCAAGTTTCAGGACAAAAATGGAGAATAGTAGCAATTAAACTTTTTTTTTTTTTTAACCAGGGATTTAACTCAGGGACACTCGGCCACTGAGCCACATCCCCAGCCCTGTTTTGTATTTTATTTAGAGACAGGGTCTCACTGAGTTGCTTACGGCCTTGCTAAGTTACTGAGGCTGGCTTTGAACTTGCGATCCTCCTGCCTCAACCTCCTGAGTTGCTGGGATTACAGGCGTGAACCACCATGCCTGGTGAGATGTGTTTTATGTTTTGTCTCCCTCAAAATTGGATTCAGTGAAAAATTCTTAAGAATTATTTATATGTCTCACACTAAACTGAGGCTTTCCATTAAATGCTTCATTGAAGCATATGTTTGCTGTTACTTGGTTTCTTATGGCTATATCCTTCTACAGAGTATTGTTTGAAGGGAGACTTTCATGATCATGTCCTGTAAATCAGTAGGACAGTTGCTTTTCTTCCTATTTGATTGAGAGGACTTTTTGTTAAGATACTGAATATATGACATAGAAAATCACAAATCATAGGGAATTCAGGATTTCATCTGGTGTAGTTCTCTGCTTTATGAAGGTGTGAGATATTATCACTCATTTTATGATTAAAGTGCATTTGGCCAAGGGATGGTTTAAGTGATTTTCGTAAGCACAGGTGGTGGTTGACTCTGATAGCAAGCCAGATTTTAAATAGTGTATGCATCATTCTAACCAGGCAAGGCTGTTGACTTGAAGAAAGCTTGCTCTTCTTGGTTTCTTCTTAGAAATGAAACATCATTGCTTCCTTTTAGAAATAGCATGATTCTTTTAAATTTTTTCAGAGGGCAGTTATTTAGATATTATCAAATCAAAGAAGTTAATCATATTTGACAAAATATATTTCTGATCCTATTTTTAGTCTGATACAGTGCTGGTCTAATTTAAGTATATGTTTTTAAAATTTTCTCCCCCCCCATTAGATTTGGTTTTGTTTCCTCCTTTAAAAATATGGATACTTCTTTTCTCTGTGTATGTATGTGCATTTATGTGTTTATATAGACACTGTGTTTCTCCATCTTCATGAAACTTACCATTTAACGAAGAAAACATGTTATCATATAAACATGTTATTTCACAGTGTGGTGAACTCCACAGAGGAAAAATAGAAGATCCTATGAGGTATATAGCAGAGAACTCGACCAAATTTGATGGATAAGGGAAGTCTTCTTAGGGTTAAATATTTTGCAATCTTGCTTTTATTTGTCCTGAGCATTTTTTTCTGTTTGTGTTTGGATATTTTTGGCATCATTTTAAATTACTGTTTGATACTCTGTTTCATGTGTTATAATTTATTAAGCCAGTTATCCATTGATAACATTTAAGTTATTTTCAGATTTTTTTTTTTAAATTTCCAGACAGGTGATGACATTGATGTTATTTTCAGATTGTCTTATTTTGTCACTCCAAACAAGGCTGCTCTGAACACTGTTGTATATATACACCTTGGCTTTTGTTTACCTGTATCTTTAGGATAAACATGAATTAGAATTGTTGGGTCAAAGGGTAGATTCCATCTTCAATAAAAGTAATAACACCTTGCATATAATATACCAGCTGTATATAAAGCCCTTTAACATAATCATCTCATTTGGAATTAGGAAAATTCTGTGGTGTAAAGTGCAATTATTTTACCCATTTTTTTTTTTTTTTAAACCCCCAATGAGGAAACTGGGCTTGTGTCCAGTTACTTCTGTGGGTAAGAGATGAGATAAAGCCCTGGGACTTGTTTCTCTGCAAACAGTTTTTGGTAATAATTTACTTAAAAATTAAGACTCAGTGACTATAAACTGAGATTTTATGTGTTTGTGCTTTGCTTTTCTGCTCTGCCAAATTCTTGAAATGAGTGCTCTGTGCCTGTTACTTTTAATGCCTTCCAACCGGTGCTCAATTTTTTTCTTTAACTCTTTTCTTTTTCACTAGCTATTGAAACTGCTCTCATGAAGGTAACCAGATTCATGGAACTAATGTAGAACTGTTGCTCTGTATGCTTTCCTGCTGTAGAAGAGCTTATTATATATTTAGAAAGATACCATATACATATATAAAATGGTTAATAATACAGGGCAGTAAGGTGTTACAAACAACCATTTTATTTGTGTCAGATGGAAAGTACAGAGAATAAATTGTTTATAGAAATAAAGATTATAATATGTTATAGGAGTGCTGTGGATTCATAATCTGTACTTGTCCATTGATTAACTTAAACATATTTAGGGAGATGTAGAGTTATAATACTTGGTATTAGAGCAGAGTTCCTTCTGTTTTATGTGAGGAAAACTAATTCTCATAAGAAATATTTGGATTAGTACATAATTTTGTTAGTGTTACTGTATACATTTCAGGGGAGTGAGTTAAGAATTTTCTTTTTATTTAGTTATATGACTTTGGATAAAAGGTTTCTATGTGGTGTTTATTTCCTTGCCTTTGTTTATTGTGGGAAGTATTTTCGATAGTCTTTTGAAAACACTTTTTTTTTCTTTGTGGTGCTGAGGATTGAACCCAGGGCCTCACATATGTTGGACAAGTGCTGTACCTTTGAGCTTAACCCCCAGTCCTGGAGAACACTATTTTTGGAGGCTAAGTGACCAGAACTTTGAAATGGGCATTTCTAAACTATAGAAGAACACAATTTTAGTTTTCAATGAGTGGTATATTTCGATAGAACAACTGATGATTCTCTATTCTGATTTTGATTATTGAGATAGGCAATTTAGTATTCTCTTTTGAGAAACTAAGTAACTTTTCATTTTATATAATAAAAAAGATAGTAAGTTTATCTTTGTATTAAGAGAAAATGTGAGTTTTCAGGTGTTTGATTTTGATACCACCATAGTCTCATGTGGTAGAATATATCTTCTAGTTGAATAATAGAACTCATTGATCTTCAGACTCCACAAAAACTGGACAGTGTATTGTCATCAGTACTGAGTGTACTAGAATTGGTTCTTTGTGGGTAACAGTTAATGCACTTAGGTTTACTTATTTAAAATTTAGAATTCTAGGCATGGCTCTGCTAAGCCATTAGGTATACTTGATATCATGTTAACATCTGCCTGTTATTATCCAGTAAATTGTCCTTTGTAAGACAGATTATTTCCCTGGAAATAGTACGGTAAGTCAAAAGAAGTAATTGATTTCATTTTTCTATAGAATCATTGTTGATTGGATGTTAGTTACAGTTACTAAAAGCTCAAAGTCCAATATTTTTGTAGAATTTGTCATCATCATACTTAATCTACTAAGAAATAATTTATATAAGTATTTTAAAATGTATATAAATTAATTAAATGATCATATAGTTATCTAGCAATGTAAAAATACAGTGTCATAATGTCTGTTATTTAATTTCTTTCTTTAATGAGTCTTGCCTTATGTATTTTTTGCAAAAGATAAATGATGTCATTGAGGGGAGGCACTTTGTAATTTATTTGTATTCTTTTTTGTTTTTTTTTGGTACCAGGGTTTGAACTCAGGGGCACTCAACCTCTGAGCCACATCCCAGCCCTTTTTTGTATTTTATTTAGAGACAGGATCTAACTGAGTTGCTTAAGGCCTCACTATTGCTGAGGCTGACTTTAAACTTGAGATTCTCCTGCCTCAGCCTCCAGAGCTGCTGGGATTATAAGCACACGCCACTGCACGAATATTTGTATTCTTAATATCGGTATTTTATAAATACTGAACAAATGAATGGTTGAATACTTTGAGCAAGATCAGAGATCTGAAGATATTTTTTGATGAAAAATCGACACCTTTGAGAAGACTTTTAGAGAAATTTGGGTTCAGTTGATTACTTTGTATGAAACTGAGTATCTTTTTCTTATTGTCATTTTATTTGTAGCAGGAACGCTCATTGAAGATAAAGTTAGTTTTTTAAAAAACATTTGGAATCGAGGCCCATATTATCAGAGATAGTGGAGTAACATGTTTCTCTTAATTTTTTAACAAATGTGAATTTATTAAGTACCAATATATGCCTCATACTGTTGCCCCGTTTCATAAGTGTGAAAAGTAACTTGGATGTTAATAACAAAGTGTCACAAGTGTAAGGCACAATCCTTGAAGGTGAAGATCTCCTATTCTGCATGTTCACACAAAGACACATATAAGTGATCATAGCAGTGTTTGTAGTCACCCCAAACTGAAAGCTGTTTAAATGTTCACCACCTGATGGATAAACAAAATATGGTGTATTCATACAGTGGAATACTTGTTCAGCAGCAAGAAGAAACAAACTACTCTTATATACAACAAAATGAATGAACCACAAAAACATGAAAAGAATGAAATCAGATAAAGAAAAGTACATCTTGTCAGATCCCAGTATAAGAAATGTATAGAAAAGGCAAAATATAAAGACAGACAGCAGATCAGTGGTGGTCTGAGGGTGGAAATGGAGATTAACTGCAAATGGACATTTTGGGGTGACGGAAGTATTCTAAAACTGAACTTTAGTAAAGATTCCACAATGGCATAAATTTACTAAAGCCATTGAACTCTACACTGAAAGTGGGTGAATTTTGTAGCATGTCAGTTATACATCAATAAAGCTGTTTTTTAAAAAGATTGTTCTTTTTATTGTAATAAGTTGAGAGTCTCGAACATGTGA
Organism: Glaucomys volans; assembly: GCA_020662805.1. Classification (NCBI taxonomy): domain Eukaryota; kingdom Metazoa; phylum Chordata; class Mammalia; order Rodentia; family Sciuridae; genus Glaucomys; species Glaucomys volans. Next base: position 182,945 of record JAJEJO010004889.1, on the reverse strand, counting down.
CAGATGCTGTGAAGAACCAATGGACTGAATGAATGAATACTAAGCAATAATTCCTTTAAAACTTAAAACTACTAGGGGTGAGAAGTGGGGAGTGTTGCCAGTTGAAAAATGGTATCTCCATTTCCTAACAGCTCCCAGATCAAGGAGATTTTAGTTATCTTGTGAACCTCTCTTATTCCCTTGGAGGACTACTTTTTCGTGGATTTAATTTTTTTAGTAAAAGTCTTTGAAAGAGGTGTATAACGTTGGTTAACAGGAGTAGTGGAATACATTAATAAAATTTATTAACTTGAAAAAATGGGCTTTATATTTATGGGTGAAACTGTTATGCTGCTGTTCATTTTGTTCCCAACAAATATTTACTGAATGTACATTTCATGCCTGATTCTTATTTAATTACCATTAAGTAGTATATAACAGTAGTATGTACAGGATGCTTCTTAATGAAGAATAGAAAGTAAACTAGTTATTGTCAGTCCATTCTTAACGTGCATATAGTTTAAAAAATCAACTAATACGAAACAGCTTTTAAAGAAAAATAACTGCCCCATGTCTTCCCATCCAATTTGTGCGTCCTATAGGCTACCACTTCTAATAATTTAGTAATTTCTTCTATCATTTGCCCTCATATTTCTAAATAAGCTTATCCTGTGTGTCATCTATCAAATTCCTGATGTAGATGATGAGGTTTTACTTTTAATTCTTGACTAGTAGCAAATCGTATACCAGAAGTAAAAATTTTTCAAAAGTACATGGGAGCAAAAATTGCTCAAAGAATTGTTATTAAATTATGAATGTCTTAGAAATTTATGTTAGTAGTCTGCTACATTAAGGAATTGAAAACTTACTCTGATCCCTGAGTACTTAGTGGTACATTGTTACCTCAGTTTCATGCTGAAGTTTATTACTTGAAAAAAGAAAGCTTTATTAAGATATAATTTCCATAAAACAGAATTCTGCAATATTTATTTTATAATTCAGGGACCTGACTTATGTATATGGTCATTCAATTGTTCATATAATTATGACGTAGACAGTTTTCATCACCTCTGAACATTACCTCATGACCCTTTGTAGTCTCATTTCTCCAACTTTGGTCCCTGGAAACCTCTGATCTTTTCTCTGTTGGTACAGCTTTACCATTTCTAGAATTCTATGTAAATGGAACCATATTGCATACATATACTTTCTATGTGTCTGACTTCTTTCATTTAGCATTGTCTTTTGAGATTCATTCATGTTGTTGTATGTGTATTCATAGTTCAGCCCTTTTTATTGAGTAATGTTCCATTGTATGAACCTACCACAATTTATTTGTTCAGCAACTTATAGACATTTAGGTTGCCATTTGCCTTTACTATAAGTAAAGATCTTATGAACTTTTATGAACAGGTATTTTTGTGGACATATATTTTCACTTCTCCTAGGTAAATACCTAAGAGTGGAATTGTTGAATCATATAGTAAGCATATATTTAACTTTATAAAGAAACTGCCTCTCTCCCAAGTGTCTATATCATTTTACATTCTTAGAAGTAGTGCGTGAGACTTCAAGATAGCTCCATATCTTGGATAATATGTGATATTGTCTTTTTAATTTTAATTTTGGCTAGTTTAGATCAAAATAATTGTGGGGTTTTTACATTTTCCTTATGACTAATGATCTTGAACATCCCTTTTTTTTTTTTTTTAAATGTTCCCATTGGCCATTGATATATTTTCTTTGGTGATGTGTCTGTTCAAATCTTTTGTCTATTTTTCCTTTTTGTTTGAGTTGTTACTGAGTTGTAAGATTTCTTTGTAAGTTCTGGACACAAGTCTTTAATATATATGTGTTTTTCAAATAGTTTCCATACTTGGTGGGGATTGTTTTTGTCATAACTGTCTTTTGAAGGATGCAAGTGTTTTATTATGAGGAAGTCAGTTTGTCATCTTTGTCTTCTATGGTTCATGCTTCTGAAATACAATAATCCAGGATCACAATTTTTTTTTTATTTTTAGTTGTAGATGAACACAATACCTTTATTTTATTTAGTTTTTTTTTTTTTTTTTTTGGTGGTGCTGGGGATTGAACCCAGGGCCTTGTGCTTGTGAGGCAAGCACTTTACCAACTGAGCTATATCCCCAGCCCTATTTAGTTTTTTTTTAATGTGGTGCTGGGGATCAAACCTAGTGCCTCATGCATAGTAGGCAAGCACTCTCCCCACAATCCCAGCCACAATCCCAGCCTGTAAAATTTTTGTTTTACATTTTCTTCTAGTAGTTTTATAGTAAGAGGTTTTATACTTAGGTCTGAAATTTAAAGGGGTGTGTGAGTGTGCACACATGTATATATGTTTACTGGGGATGGAACCCAGAACCTCTTGCATGCTATTGTTAATTTTTATAGAAAGTGTGAGGTGAGGGTTGAAGTTCATTTTTGGCAAGTGAATGTCTAATTGTTGTAGCACCATTTGTTAAAAAAGCTAAACTACAGTGCCTTGACAACTTTGTGAAAAATCAGTTAATCATATATGTGTCAGTTTATTTCTGGATTCTTTGTTTTGTTTTCTTGGTCTAAACATTTATCCTTAATCCAGTACGATAATTTTAATTACTGTGGTTTTTCTAATGAGTCATGAAATCAGGTAGCGAATGTCTTTGAGCTTGTTTCTATAAATATTCCTTTAGCTGTTCTAGGTCATTTACATTTTTACATAAATTTTAGAATTAGCTTGTCAATTTCTATGACAAAACCTACTAGAATTTTGATTGGGATTGTATTGAATTTTTAGATTAATTTGGGAAGACTTGATATATCTTAGCAATATTGAATCTTCCAATTCATGAACATGATATGTCTTTGCATTTCAATTATTTAGGTGTTTTGAAATTTCAATAAACTAGTTTTTCACAATGCAGGTCACGCACATGCTTCGTTAAATTTATCTTTAAGTATTTTTTGATGCTGTTGTAAATGGCAATTGAATTTCTCATATTGATCTTATAAATTGATTTTGCTAAACTCATGTGCTGTAGTGATTTATACATACCTTGGATTTTCTAAATAATAATGTTCCCTTTGGGGAGGAGGGGTGCTTGGGATTGAACCCAAGCCCTTGCACATTCTAAGCATGTAGTTTACCTCTGAGGTATACCTGTAGACTCTTAAATAGATATAATGTTGTTTGTGAGTAAAGATATTTTTATTTTCTCTTTTCCATTGTGTATGATGTTCTTTTCTTGTCTTATTTCATGTCCTGGAACCTCTAGTATAGTGCTGAATAGAAGTTGTAAGTGAACAGCCTTGTCTTGTTCCTAATCTTGGAAAAAATGCATTCTTTTACCTTTCAGTATAATATTGGTAGGATTTTTATAGATGCCTTGTGGGCTGAGGAAGTTCCTTTCCTAACTTATTAGCTTTTTAAAAATCATGAATAGATGATGAATTTTGTCAAATGCTTTTCTTTTATCTCTTTAGATGATCCCGTTCTTTTTTTTTCTGTTAATGTGAAAACTGCATGATTTTTAAGTCTTAAACCAACCTTGCATTCCTGGAATAAGCTTCATCATGTTGTATTTTCTACCAGAGAAGCATTGATATTAACCACCCAGAATTGGCACAGACTTCCCAGGTTTAAGAGCACAATCTACAAAATGTCTGCCCTTATAGATGGTGGACAAAAGTTCAAGAGTCCCCAAGCCATTTTCACTTCTGCTGATAGGTTCAGGAGTTCCCACACCCCTCATAGGTTTGAATATTTGCTGCAACTATTCATTGAACTCAGGAAAGCACTATAATTTCAAGTTTTATTATAAATGACATAAGTCAGGGCCAGCCAAATGAAGAGACACAAAGAACGAGATCTGGGAGAGTTCTAGTAGACACAAAGCTTCCTTGCCCTCTCATAACAAAATCAGGGTGAATGCATTGCCCTCTTGGCATGTGGACATGTCTCCTAACTAGGAATTGTACCCAAGCCTCACTTTCCAGAATTTTTATTGGGGTACTGTTATGTAAGATCATTGATTGAGTCATTGGTTATATGATTGAACTCAATCCCTAGCACTTCTCCTCACCCTGGAGATTGAGCTGATACTAGTTATTCAAAGTCTCAACTCTTTAGTCACATTGTTGGTCTTTTCACCAGGACTAGCCTCCATCCTGAGTCATTTCCTTAGCATGAACTCAGTTGTAGTACAGGAGCGCCATCATGAATGATGAAGACACTCCTATTCATAAAATTTCATGGTTTTAGAAATTGTGTCTCAGGACCTAGGCATAAAACCAGACTGTAATAAAACAATGATACTTTCCATATGTTGTTGGGTTTGATTTACTAATATTTTGTCAAGAACTTCTGTGGTTTAGGGCTGGGGATGTGACCTATTGGTAGACCACATGCCTGGAATGTGTGAGGCCCTGTGTTCAATCTCTAGCACTGCAAAAGGAAACCAAGAAACAGTTTTTGTGTTTATGTTCATGAGCAATTTTATTCCGTGGTTTCTTGCTTTTTGTTTGTTTTCCATGTGATTTCTTTTCTCTTAGGTACTGGGGATTGAACCCAGGGCCTTGGACATGCTAGGCAAGTGCTTTACCATTGAGCCACATCCTTAGTCCTTTTATTTTGTTTTGAGACAGGGTTTTGCTAAGTTGTCCCAGCTGGCCTGGAACTTGTGTGTCTCCCACCTCAGCCTCCTGAGTAGCTGTAATTACAGGCCTGTACCACCACATTGGCTTCTAATTTCTTTGTCAAGTTTTGGTATCAGGCTAATACTGGCCTCATAAAATTAATTGGGAAGTGTTCCCTCTTCCCCTGTTTTTGTGTTTGGGTGTTTTTTAAAAAAAGATTTTTTTGTGGGATTGGTTTTTTTATTCCTTGTGTTCGATAAAATTTTCTAATGAAGTTAGAGGTTTTTTTTTGTGTGGAAAGGTTTTTAATTATGAATTCAGTTTCTTTGATAGATGCAGGGCTAGTCAGTGTTTCTATAGAGTTAGTTCTAGAGTTAATTTGATAATTTCTGTTTTTCATGAAATTTGGCTGTTGTCTAGTTATATGGAAGAACGTGGCTGGCATAAAGTTGTTCATAATCTCGTGTGTGTGTGTTTTACTGGGGATTAAACCCAGGGGTGTTCTATCACTGAGCTATACTCCCAGCCCTTCTTATTTTTCATTTTGAGACAGGGACTGACTAAGTTAGTTGCCTAAACTGGCCTTAAACTTGTGGTCCTCCAGCCTCAGCCTCCTGAGTAGGTGGGATTACAGGTATGAGCCACCAACCTAGCCAGCTAGCTTGCTTGCTTACTTGCTTTCTTTCTTTCTTTTTTGTGTGCTGCTGGGGATCAAGCCTAGGGCCGTTAGCATGCAATCTTCCACTGAACTATAATCTCGGCCCTCTTATCCTTTTATTGTATGTAGGAGTTGTAGTGATACACACTTTTGTTTCTGGTACTATTTCTTTTTTGCATAGTAATTTTTGTCCCTTATTTTTTTCATTAGTCTTAGAAATAATTTATCAATCTTATCAATCTTGCTGATATTTTTTAAAAAATCAGCTTTAAGATTTGTTGATATTCACTATTCTTCCCTATTTTCTATTTCATTCTGTCCTTTTCTCTATTTCAGTGTTTCTCAACTTAGCACTATTGACATTTTGGGCCAGATAATATTTTGTGCATCTTGGGATGTTTAGCAGCCTCTCTGGTCCTGACCTTATGATTCTTTACTTGCTTGTTTGTTTCCAAGCTAATTCCAGGTGTAACCTTCTTTGGATATAAACTTCAGAGACCACTGCTTTATGGTAGCTGAAATTTTCTGTTTTCTTGCCTTTTGGATATGGATGGATAAATCCCTCCCTCCCTTTCAGGTTACCAGTTAGAAACTACTTATCTGGTGTCATAGAATGTGTTCTTTTCATTGTGTAGAAGGCAGCATCTGTTAGATACTTTACGTTTAGAAAGTAAGTGAATCAAAAATGTTAATGAATTGGGGGTTGGCTCATTAATTCAACAAGGATAGAGATCTCTTATTTTGCTATGAGTAGAGTATTCTGGGAATGGGGGCTTTTATTTTCTTCCACGGCAGCACTATTCTTCAGCCAAACTGTGTGCCATTTTGTGCAGTTTCAATTCTATGCTTTGTTTTATTGACTGCCACCAAACTAGACCATAAAGAATTAAAAGTTTATGTATTAGAGCCATGTTGTACTCAATGAAAACTCAAACCTGGTTAAAGATAAATGACTCTCATTTAAATAGGAAAGGCATTAGGATTCTCTCTCAAAAGATTTGTAAAAAGGATTACCTTATAGTTCATGATGAAATGATAGAAATACCTTTTCTCTTTTCTTGGAAGTTAAGCCTTAAGAGTAAAGGTGTTTAAGCTGGGCGTGGTGGCGCACGCCTATAACCCAAGCGACTTGGGAGGCTGAGTCAGGAGGATGGCGAGTTCAAAGCCAGCCTCAGCAACTTAGCGAGGCCCTAAGCAACTCAGTGAGACCCTGTCTCTAAATAAAATATAAAAAATAGGGCTGGGGATGTGGCTCAGTGGCCACGTGTCCCTGAGTTCAATACCTGGTTCAAAAAAAAAAAAAAAAAAAAGAGTAAGGGTGTTTAAAAGAGAGTCAGTCAGTTCATTAGTGTGTTCTCTCAGAGGTGCATTTTATTTGGAGAACAAAAAGTGGACTGATTATTCAGAACATCTGAACCTTACAGGAAATTGATCATTATTGAGTATTTCAGTGACACTTTATTGGAAGGACCTGGTTGGACACATAGGCTCAGAGAAGTAAAGGGATCGTTGCTGAGTGTGCTGGTGTCTGATACATTCAATTATTACTTTATTGCCAGCACTGTTTAAACTGTTATTTTCTCTGTGTACATATAATCAGACTTCTTTCTCTTTGTTATACTTTTTTTTTTTCAGAACATGCTCTGCCATTTATTAGTTTGCCACTTAAACTCCTTGAGCTCAAGTTTTCTCATCTGTGATGTGAAAATGATGGAAATACCCACCTTATAAGGTTATTGTAACAAACACATCAGCTAGTATAGTGTAACAGTAGGCAGTCAGTGAATTGGTATCATCACTGTTACCAGAACAGTCGTTTGTATTGTACCACATCACCTCAAGGGAACCAGGACACACATTTCTCATTCTCATGAATATGTGTTCCACATCGCCCTGGACAACAAAAGAATTATTTATAGAGTACCCAGGCACACAGGAACTTGCTTCTATTTACTGACCCTTTAAGAATTAGGGTCAACTGCCATTTTAAACTTACAAGCAATTTTCTTTCTCTAGAGTAGAAACTTTATTCACTTTTTGCAGTTTCACTTTGTTCTGATAAAGACCACCAAGTACTCCTTCCAGATATTTAGATATCTGACAAAAACTCGTCTCCACTTCTGTGTTTTCCCACAAATTTGCAAGGTGCCTAAGGAGCCTTTAGAAGTTCTGAGAGATGGGTAAAGTCTACCTAAGTCTGGGTATAGGGAAGGACAGCAGAAGCTCTGAGAGGAGACCACCCTACAGGAGGAAGGAGTGTGAATGAGTTAACCCAAACAGCACAGGGCAGTTTATGTTGGAGTGTAAATTGCTTCAGGGTACAATCCCCTGCTGATGATGGGAACTCTGATTTAGAAGGTGGTCTACCTTGGGGGGAAAACAGGTGAATTGAAAGAGCTAAGAATGCTGCAATTGGAAGTCAGGTTGGGTTTGGGTGGGGAAGTCCATGATTGAACCTGGCAGTGAAATTCAAGGCATTGCATGTGTCAGTTTTGGGAACCTCCTTGGTTTGGGTGGTTACATAGTACCTCCCCTCCACGAGCAACAGCAACAGCAGGAAACAGGCATTCCTTCTGAATCCCAGATTTTTCTAGGACCTGTTCTTTTTTTTAATTTTAAAAATTTTACTCTCTTTAGTTGTACATGACAGTAGAACACATTTATACATTTTGATAGATCATACATAAATGGAGTGTAATCTCATTTTTCTAATTATACATATTGCAGGATCACATCGTCATGCAATTATACATGCGTATGAGGTAATAATGTCTGTTTCACTCTTCTTTGTTATACTTTTAAACCTTGTTGTCATAACTGACAAATGACCAAGTGACTAGTCACTTAGCTTTTCTTTCCATTTCTCTTTTTGTCATTATGTTTATTTGCTTGTTTGTTTCCAGGCTAATTCCCAGTGTTACTGAATACCTTTCAAATTGTCATCTCATATAACAGACTTCACATGTTTTGAGAAGAATATATTTGGTCTTGTTCAAAATAGTAAAAATATGCCGGGTGCTGTGGTGCATACCAGTAAGCCCAGTAGCTCTGGAGGCTGAGGCAGGAGGATTACGAGTTCAAAACCAGCTTCAGCAAAAGTGAGGTGCTAAGCAACTCAGTGAGATCCTGTCTCTAAATAAAATACAGAATAGGACTGGGGATGTGGCTCACTGGTTGAGTGCCTCTGAGTTCAATCCCTGGGACCGCCCCACAAAAAAAAATAATAAAAGTATGAGTAGTAGTTAACATTTATTGAATACTTACTCTGTCCTAGGTGCTTTATTTATTTTTTTTCTAGTTCTCAAAGTAACCCAGCGAAGGGATACGGTATATTCTAGTAATATTCTAGTTTTACAAATGAGGAAATGGAATCAGCAGTGTTAAATAATTTGTCCCAAAGTTACATAGTACTGTGAATGAGAGTTGTCAGAACTTTTTCTCTAATACCATAGGTCTTTATGATCCCTATACATTGTTCCCTGGTTTTGCTTTGGATTACACAACTCTGCTTGTTTATTTATGTTTTCCCTTCTACTTGGAATGGTATCTCATTAGCAGGTTCTAGACTTGTAGCAAATGTACCTGTCATTTAAGCCCCAACTGAAATGCCAGCTTTTTCTAAATTTCTCTAAAGTCCCATTTGGAAGTAAACTCTGCCTCTTTCGAACTCTCACAATACTTTGTACTTGATATATTTCTCTTGTCTTGAGTTTTAATTATTATTATATATGTCTTAATTTATGAACTAGAGACTGTCTTTAATTTCCCGAAACCTAAATCAGTTTTGAACATTCAAGGTACTTCATATTTGTTGACTTGATATCATAGGCAAAAACTCATCAAAATAATAGTAAACTGATGCATTTTTTAAAAAGTAATATGGTAATAATTAGTACATTTATGATAATTTTTGTTTCTCGTTATTTGGAAATCTTGTTTTCCTGATGACATAACTATGGCATACATTTCTTGGTTTGGTGGAAAAGTTCTTAGCTTTTTTTTTTTCTTCTTCCCTTTTTGAAGAAGAAAAGTAGTAAAGAAAAATCTGTTTGAGAGAGGCAGAAAGAGCCTGATTTTTTAATTTTGTTCACCTCAGTGGGTCAGATTATATTCTTTTAGTGCTTGATTTTTTAATAGGCTCAACATAATATTGTTATTCAACAATTGGTTATCATTGAGTATATTGCATTTATGGTTACCAGTGGGATTTCCAGATTGTTTAGAATAAATTTATGCTAAACTAGAATCTGTTTTTCTCTAAATACGTTTCCATTTATTACTTACATCTAGTATTTTATTTGTGGATTGTCTTCTATTTTTGTTTTCCTTGTTCTTAGTTTTCTTCTTGGAGAAAGGCCATTAAACCAAAACTTGCTTGCCAAGAGGGGGCAGGAAGTCTTGTTATTGATTAACCCATTCATATTTTGAAGGGAGTTTTTAATTTTAAAGCTCTTTAAATTTTCCTTTTCTAACTTATTGCTTAACATTTCATTCAAAAGAAAAGAAATTTAAAAAACATTATAAATACTTCTGGTTAGATGGGGTTTCATTGTAATTATTGAGTTTTGTGCTGTGAATCTGTTAAATTCTACAAGTTCTATGATTTATACTTTTTCCGATCTGATTTATACATATTTGCTGTTAATATGGCTAAAGTTTTGAAACATCATAAGGTTCTTTTTTTCATTTTTTGAAAGAAAATGTTTATTAAGATAAACTATAATGAATCTCAGGTTTTTTTTTTCATCCCATTTCACTTGTATTTTGTGAAACTGCTAAGAAAGCAAAAGGTAGATGGGAGAGAGTAACTCCAAGTCTTTGAGCTCTTAAACTGAAATAGTGGTAAAATTTCCACAAATTATGAGGCTTGCAAAAACACTTATTGTTAAGGTTTGGGAATCCTGCTATTAAATATCCATTAGAATAATAAATCAGATTAAAGTAATGTTATGTAAAATAGTCTGAAGGCATCTGACATTTACTACAGTGTATAATATGAATGAATTTTTAGGTCTAGTGATAGAAACTTAAATTCTCCTTTATAAAATTCTTGTTAATGCTAAATTATTATAAAAGTAATACAGTGTCATTCTAGGGAGCTAGTTAGTGTAACATAATCCTAATAGTAGCAGACTTTATGTAGTTTATTATATATTGCTGTTCAGTATAAATATGTTAGTCCTTATAACAAATCCTATGAGGCATTTATAGCTGTTCCTCAGTATCTGTGGGGAATTGGTTCCAGGATCTCTCCAAGATAAAATCTGTGGATGATCAAGTCCTTTATATAAAATGTATATTTGCTTGTAAGCTGTACACATCTTTCTGTATTATTTATCTCTGGATTACTTATAATACTTAATATGATTTAAAGTTATGTAAATAATTGCTGTATTATATTTTTCAGTGAATGATGCCAAAAAACTTTTGTGTGTGTTCAGTAGAAATACATTTTCCCCTCAAATATTTTCAATCTTCAATTGGTTGAATCCACAGATGTGGACCCCATAGACATGGAAGGCTAATTATATTGTCATTTTTTCCTATTTCATAGATGAGGAAACAGCACAGAAAAGTGACGGGACTTTATCAGAGCCACAAGTATTTGAACTCAGGCAGTCTGGCCTCAGAGTCTGTGCCCTTAATCTTTATTCAGAATTGCTTCTTATCAGGTGGTTAAGAACTTGAGGGTTTGGAGTAAGAGGGACCTGGGTTTAATTCATTGCTGCTAATACTGTTGGGATGGGAGTTTGTTTCTTGATGTCTCTGAGTCCCAGTATTCTTGATTATAAAACAAAGAGTTGTTTTAGGAATAAAGTGAGATAATATGTGTTAGGTACTATGCTTGTTCTATAGATGGTGAATATCCTAACAAATACTGAAAAGCAAATGAAAAAGTCAACAAAAGAAAAATAATCATGGCTAGCATTTTGAGTCACTTCTTTCCAGCTTTAAGCTTGTTTCTTGATTTTATTATGTGTATCTTTTCCTTTAGTTGTGTATTTTTCTTGTGTATTTTTTTCTTATTTGTTTCCCATAAAAGAAAGAGGGGCTGGGGATATAACTCATTTGGTAGAGTGCTTGCCTTGAAAGCACAAGGCCCTGGGTTCAGTCCCCAGCACAGCAAAACAAAAAAACAAAACAAAACAAAAGTCAGAAAGACTTGAATTTGCTTATGCCACCTAGCAGTTAGAGCAAACTTGTTTTGTTTCTGTTAGCAACAATTTCTTTTTTTCTATGTTTAGGAGTAGTTAGATGGAGATAGAAGAGGACTATACACATCTTTTTTCTTTTTAAATAAAAATGATATTTTTAGATAAAAATGGTATTCTTATCTAAACTAGAAGAAATAAACATTTTTAAGCTCATTTGAATTATGAATTAGATGTTTGAATTAAAATTTCTGATATAATGTCTTCCACAAAATAGAGGATGCTCTTAAGTATAGGCAGAAGGGCATGTGCTATAATATTTTATTAGAATAACAAATACCAATTTCAGAATATTTAACACTGTTAACTGAAAACACTGGAAGAAAAGTCCTAATAAATGTAGACTTTGCTTTTTGATGTGTGAGGTTGTACAAGTGTGACCTTATGTTGCATTGTTAAATTATAGGGCTATGGCATAGCAGTAACTAAACTAACCCTCTTTTCTACAGCCTTATTAACAAGTCTGGCTAATGTTCTTTTTTTTTTTTTCCTTTTAGATCTACACACAATGAGCTGGAAAAGAACCGGTAAGTCAGTAATGGGTGCAGCTCTCACATTTAAAAAGCAAACTCATCATTTTATCTGTGAAAATAATGTAATAGTGCATATGTAGTTACAATTTTATTTTTAAAATGTAAAGCCTATCATGATTCTGATATATGTGTTTTCTGCAAACAATGACTTAAAAAATAAACTTATACTGTCTAAACTAGAAGAAATAAACACATTTTAAAGCTCATTTGAACTTGGAGTTCATGGGGTAGCTTCCTTTATTTCTGTCTTTCAGAACAGGTTAATCATGATAGACTCATGGTGAAAATATGACCTTCTATAGAACTGGGTTTCTGGAATAGTAATAAACATGAAAAATTGGAGTGCATTAAATCTTTATTTGCAGTTTGTTCATTTGTTCATGCATTCTACAAATATTTATCAAGCATGAATTGTACATCATTGCAAGCAAGCAGAAGGCTTTACATAAGAAATATAAGAATGTTTAAGATAGTTTCTGTCCTCAAGGAACTCACAGCTTTGTAAGAGAAGAAGTAATTAAAATACTGTATAACATAGTAAGTGTGTAATGGGAGGGAGAGGTGGTTGAGGGTGTCGAAAGATCAGTTTGGAAGGTCACTTGTTTCCCTTTTGCAGAGAGTCTTGAAAAGCTCTGCAGAAGTTGGTGAGTGAGCACTGAATACTAAAGAAACTGCAAGACGTTTAGTATGAGTATAAAAGATTATAGCACAAGGTAAACCACACTAGATGTTGAAGAGTTTTGTCAACTATGCTGAAAAGTTGTCTCTTAGCAGTAGGTAGCATTTACTCATTTTAAAATGGGTTGTCATACCTATGATAATATTTGTGTTTTGGAGCTGGCCAGGTGGTGCACATTTATAATCTGAGCTACCTGACAGGCTGAGAAGCAGGAGGATCCCAACTTCAAGGCCAGCCTCTGCAACTTAGTGAGACCCTTCTAAAATTTTTTTAAAAAATTTGGGGTGGGGATTAGGATTCTAGCTCAGTGGTAGGGCACCCCTGGATTCAATCCCCAGTATCACTTCCCCGAAAAAATTTTTAAAAAGATTTGTGTTTTGAAAAAAGCACTTTGAGCTGCTCAGGAGACTGAGGCAGGAGGATAGCGAGTTCAAAGCCAACCTCAGAAACTGGGAGACACTAAGCAACTCATTGAGACCCTGTCTCTAAATAAAATACAAAATAGGGCTGGGGATAGATGTGGCTCATTGATTGAGTGCTCCCGAGTTCAATCCCTGGTACTACCCACTCCCACCCCACCAAAAAAGCTCTTCAGGGTTGGGTGTGGTGGGCACACTTGCCTATTAACCCAGAGATCACAAGTTCCTCAGCAATTTAGTGAGGCCCTAAGCAACTTAATGAGACCCTATCTCAAAATAAAAAAATACAAAAGACTGGGGCCTTCTTCAGAGGTAAAGCACCCCTAGATTTAATCCCTAGTTTTAAAAAAAAAAGGAACAGGAAAATCACTTTGGCTATAATGTGAAGAATTGGTTGTTTGGGAGAATAATCCCAGGAAGATGAAGACCCTTCTTAAAAGCTGTTGTAGTAATACAGGTAAGAGATGATGTTAGCTGTAGAGGCAGAAGCAGACAAAAAGTATGGAGAAGAAACAATAGAAACTAGTGATTAGTTGGATTTGGATACTTAAATTTTAGATGAAATTGCCATTTATTGAAAAAAGGAATATAGGAAGAGGACAAATTTGAGAGAAAACATGACTGTAGGAGTCAAATATACTCTTTTGGTATAGAGATTAGATTAGTAATGAACAACCTCTGAATTGTTTAGGTGTAATCATTTTTCCACATTTTTTTAAATTGGTGCATTATAGTTCTACTTAATGGTGGAATTTGTTGTTGCATATTCGTATATGCATATAATAATGTAATTGGCCAGTACTTTCCCCTTCCCATGCCCTTTCCTCTGTTCTACCCATCTCCCTTTGATTTTCAGGAGAACCCCTTACACCTTTCTTTCCCTCTCCAGTTTCCCCATATGAGAGAAATATGACCCTTAACCTTCTGAGTTTGGCTTATTTCACTTAACATAATGTTCTCAAGTTCTATCCATTTTTCTACAAATTGTTGACAAACATGATACGATTTTTCAACTTTTTGTCATACTTTTTTTTTTATTAGAAGGATCTTACAGGTTGACTGCCTACCTGCCTCCTTGCTGATAAGTTTAAATTCAAAACTTTAAAATGCTTAGCATAGTCCCAGCAGACTTAGTGACTTTTACCACTCTGTGTGTACACTGCTCTATTCTTCTCTCTTATGGTAAGACTGATAAAGTAGCATTGCAGTTATTTGTTGATACGTCTCTTCTGTCAGATGACTAGACTATGACTGCCTCAAAGGCACGGACTCTGTTTTGTTCACTTTAGTATCTTTAGTGCCTGAGATTTGATGCATATACAGTACATGATGGTGTTGATATTGAATGAGGCATAGAATTGGAACTCAAAAGTTCATGGGTCTAGTAAAAGATACTTTGTTAGTGACAGTGCGGTTCATCAGGAGATTTTCCATTTTTTAAAAAATCTATTTTCTGCCTAACATTTCTAGTATATTAAAGATATAGGTGGTTTAAAACATAGCAGAAAAGACCATGAAAGGATCAAGAAATATGTCTCAGGATTCTAAAACTAAATCCTAACACTGAGCTTTATGTAGGAGTATAGAGTATATTTTGGGCCACAAAGGTTACATACTGGTGAATATGTGATTTTTATAATTATGTCATCCATTTGGATATGGCCCTTGATAGACCCCCCCCTTGGAAACCTGGCAAAAACTTGTTTTAACATTTGAAAGAGACTCTTTAGTAACTCTTTGGAATGGAGCTTTTAAAATTTGAGTAAATTTTGTTTAATGCATTCTGCATATCATTCCCGATTTACTGATAACTTCAAAACCCTCAGTATATCACTTGTAGTATTCCTTTGATATGCCCTATAATTTGTTTAACCTAGAGTCTGACTGTGACACAGGTACAGCATGCATGTCTTGTATTAACTGAGCTTTGTGCCATCTCCAGGGAAGTCTTTTGTTCCTATTTTATTTACTTAGGTCTAAGACTTTCTGAATGGTTAACTGCGCTACCTCACTTAAAGCATGGTTCTCTCATTCTCTTCTGATAACCCTAAAAGGGCCAATAGATACACATTCTTTAGTAATCTAGAACAGCTAATAGACATTCTTCATTTCTTTGTTTCCCAAATTATATTTTCCCTTTGTTCTGTTCCTTTTCTTTTTTTTTCCCTCCCTCCCTCCCAACCCCTCCCTCCCTCTCCTCCCTCTCTCTCTCTCTCTCTCTTTCTTTCTTTCTCCTTCCTTTTCTTCCCTGAGCCTTTGCTGAAAGGTGATACAGGATTAACCTTTTGAAGATGTTTTTCAAAGTTTTTTTTTAAATCACTATAAATAAAACTCTTAATTTAGTAGCATGTGTCAAGAGGGTCAGTGCCAAAATAAAAACCAGATTTAATAACTCATACCCATATCCCACTTCTGAAAATTTACCAGCTTGTGATGTAACAAGAAACAGGGAGATTTAAAGGCTAGGGAGATGTTTAGCAGGAAAGCAGCACAGAAATATTTCAAAAATTTAAGCCTGTATTGTTGTTACAATTTCAGGTCCCACCCCGTTTTATTTAATAGTCCCTTTTTATCAGGCATAGTTTTTTATTTGATGTGTCACAAAGTCTGAGTATAGAAAAAAGTTAATCTAGCTTTGGTATCCTTTAAAATAAACAGAATTTTGCCTTTACCTGTCTTTTGCTTTTAAGCATGATCTTATGTGAGGAAAGTAATTCCCCACCAAATGGTAAATTTAATTTTGTTTTCATTCTGAAAAGACATTTCTGAAATAATTCATACTCTTGAAATTTGACCACTGTAAATATACATATGTATATGCATGCATACACACACATATATATAAATACTCATTTAAGAAAATGCTTTTTTCCTTTTAAGCTTGGTTCTCAAATCTTAGATACAAATCTCTGTTTGTTTTCACTTGGACAAATGCATTGGAAATAAAGTAAGTAATTTTAAATTGTTAGTGATTGGCAGAGTAATTCCAGATGGCTCTCTTAAATAAAGTTATAACATTGTTAAAGGTCTGAGTTCTGTCCTTGAGACAATAGCTAACAAATGTTGAGGTTCATATTTCCACATTTCAGGGGGAAGCCTAGTGGTGGAGATTTGGGGCCTGGGACACCCAGAGTAATTTGTTCTGACCCACAGTTATACCAGCATATTAAGAAACTTTGAATAATTTTTAGACTGAATATGGAAGTTTGCATTCTTTCTTGATTTTTGTCCTGGGGACTGATTTCTGCCTAAAACCGTGTGGATTATGTTGAGCTTGGTCTGGGTGGTTCAGTGCATTTCTTACCTGTATGCTGCTCCTGTCCCCCCAGACCTACCCGGGTCATAACAATCTAAGAAGGTGAAAATGGAGAGAAAACAGAATACCTTTAAATGTTCTGCATTCCTCAGGAACCTATATGAATTACATCATGGTAAACTTAATGAGTCTGAGATTGAAGAACTAAGAATTTACTTTGCTTATTGACTTATCTTATGAATTGGGTTCTTTGCCAGAGAAGAAACTATTTAGTACAGATTTTAGATCGCTTCATTGCTTTTTCATTTTCTTAATTCAAATTACTGATGATGTTTTTAACAGAGTCAACAACTTTAAACAGGACTTTAATGGTCAAGAACCTTCATGCTGACTGCAGGAGAGGCCATTCAACTTTAATAGCTGTCATTCCATCAAAACAAAAGCCTTACCCTTATTAAACTTTGGCAAAGCTGGAAAGGCCAGATGAGGACACTGAACTAATAATTCCTTTCTAGGCAAAGAAGTGACTATTTGTACTAAAAGAGAATGATGTCCTATGAATGGTGTTAAGTATCCTCCATATGTAGGGACTTTCACATTTCCTTAAAGAAAGAGGAAAATTCACACTACGGAGTTCTTACTATATTCCCCCATTATATAAGACTGTTATATAATTCTATAAGGTAGGAAAACAGGAATTGTGGCTTATAGTATCATTGAAAATGATCATTTTGACTTTCATAATTACAGTTTGAAACAAGGTAATGTGAATACAAAGCACTCCTAATTATGATCCTATCTGATCATGAATGATTATAGCTGTTTAATATCAGTCTTTTTTTACAGTAATGATTAATAAATAGTTTGTTAGGATGATGATAGAAAAAATGAAGTATAAATAGTGACCCTATTATATCCTTAAAGTTATGGCTATTATAGTTTGGTATTTCCAGGTTTCATCTTTCAGTATCATGATCTGGTTAAGTGATCAGTTAATGTCTAGGTGCACTAATAATGTAAAGCTAAAACTCAGTAGTGTTCTGTGTGATGATTTATTTTGAAAAAGAGAATAGAACAGAATAGAAAATGCCAAAATGCATTGCATGAAGTAAAGTTAAATGTAGAATTGTGATACTTCTGTAAACTGGATCATGATATCCTATGGATCAGTTAAAAAGCTACTGCTTTGGATAGCCAAGAATAATGAAGGTTGAGCCTTGAGGAAGAGAGAATTTGAATATAAGAAGAGAGGTCAGTGTGCGTAGAGCTATGGAAGCAGGAAGTTGGTGTCATAAGTTGTGTTCAGGAAAAGAGTGAGTAGACCATGTTGAGTGGAATAGTGGAGTGGAAGATGAAGAATGGAAAAGTAGTTTGGGATTAGATTGTGGAATATTATCGAGTGTCAAGGAATTTGGATTTTATTTTGTTGGCAGTGGGGAATATTTGAGACTTTTGTAGTAAAAAGGCATGATTAAAGCATTAAAAAAGAGTATTGTCTAGCTGTAGAATCAGGAAGACTAGCTTGAATGCTTTTAAATTAATCCATGTAGTAGAATTGGGAACAGAAAGGAAGACAGAGAACTAAGAAACACTGTGAAAGAAGAATATTAAATTCCATTAACTGCTATTGTTCATTCCTCCTTAACATTTCATTCTTCACATAATAGCAAGTATGATCTTTTCAGAGGATCTTTCAGATAAGTCATTTCTCTCTTTAACAATCCTTCACTGTCTTCTTGCAACTTGATAAAATCCATGGCTTACAAAGTCCTAGCACTCTGACTTGTCCGCTGTAGTACACCTGACACTGCCTTTTCTTTCTTTCTTTTTTTTTTCCTCTTAAACATACCATGCTTTTTTCCATCTTAGGGCTTTTGTACCTGGTGTTTCTTCTGCTCACAAAGCCCTTGCTCTGCTTCATCATTATTTAGTTCTTAGGTCATCTTAGAGAACAACATTTGCCTGCCATTTACTCTCTATTCCATTGCCTTTTATGTTGCCATAACATTTATATCTACCTGGAGTATTTATTCATTTGTGTTATTTGACTTCTTTTGCTGAAATATAAGTTTCAAGAAGGTAGGGACTTCGTGTTAGCACATAGTAGTTATAGAGTAAAAGAATGATAGGTGAGGAGCTGGTGTTGTGGCTCAGTGGTAGAGCACTTGCCTGGCATGTGTGACACCCTGGGTTTGATACCCAGCACCACACATAAATAAATAAAATAAAAGATCGATCGATAACTAAAAAAAATTTTTTTTAAAAAAAGAATGATGTTGAATAGATTTGAAATCAACAAGAGTGGGGGTATGCTTAGTGATAGAGTGCTTGCCTAGCATGTGTGAAGTCCTGGGTTTAGTCCCCAGCACCACAAAAAGTAGAAAATAAATCAACAAATTATCAAACTCTGACTTAAGTGAAAAGTGATGCGTGTGTGTGTGTGTGTGTGTGTGTGTGTACTCATAAGAGCTCAGCAGACAAAAATAATTTTAGAAGGGAATGGAAATTTAACGAACTCTTAAAATATAAGTACATTATATGAAAAAACTCAATGAGTGGGAACATTTTAAAGGATTTTTACCATGCAGGACTTCATCCTGCCTGTAAAAGAGAATCAGTTAATTTTTTTAGAGGCTCATTGGCTCTTTTAGTTCATTGAGGCCTATATATTACACTAACACAAGGATGGGTCATTTTTATAAAGGGGAACAATTTAATGGAGCTAGCTTATGTTCCAGTTGTTGGACCTTTATTCCTTTTTCATTCCATGATCTGAAATTGGTAAATATTTTTACAAGGAAAACATTTTTTATGTATTTGAAGACTAGAATTCCATAAGTAATTTCATGTACATTAGAAGTTTTGATGTTTTATGTTTATCACAGTTGTTTGGATGTGATAATGAGCATCATATTTTTTTTCTAGACTCTTTTTTCCCATCAAACATGGATATTTAGATGGAATAATTGTTTTAGTCTGCCTTATTTTTGAACAAAACATGAATAAATCATTGGGCAATGGTTTCTTAGTATATAATCTGATTATTTAGTCTTCCTTGATAGGAGGACCATACCTTAATTGGCTTTAGCTAACGTATTTTGTGTGTTTGTATGATATCTGTTTAAAAACAACATACATTTCATGCACCGTAAGTGCATTCTAGAAAAAACGAACACTTGTTAGGAGGAAAAACGATTGGTTTGACAGGAACTTTCATTAAAACTCTTTTCTCAACAGATTGTACTTAAAGGGTATTTACTTGCATTAAAGGCAAGTAAAGGGGTTGGGAAAGCCAAACCTTTATTATAGGTTTAAAATTAACCTACAGACTCAGCTGGATTAAAAGTCTGCAGTTTTGGATTGAGTTCTATACATCTGGAAAGTATAGTCAAACTTTTCTTAGCTTTTGTTTATTTCTAAGATACAAAGGATACTGGCATGTCTGATTATGAAAACATGTTCTATTAAGTTCCTCAACCTGATAAAGGAACACTTATAAAAAAAACCAACATCATCTATAATGATGAAATACGGAATGCTTTCCCCCTAAGATCAGGAATAAGACAAGGATATATACCTTCACAACTTATACTCAACATTGTACCAGAGGTCCTATCCAAGCTAGTTAGGCAAGAAAAAGGCAATAAAAGGCAGTTTGATTGGAAAAGAAGTAAAACCATTTATATTTGTAGATGTTATAATCTATATATGGAAAATTCTGAAGCCAGGTGCAGTGTCACCTGTTGCCCAGCTACTTGGGAGGCTGAGACAGACGGCAATTTCAAGGCCAGTTTGGGAAACTTAGTAAGACTGTCTCAGAAGGAAAAAAAAAGGGCTTGGGGTGTAGCACAGTGGTGAACACCCCTGGGTTCAATCCCCAGTACTGCCAAAAGTAAAAAATAAAGTAAGTTAACTTATCAAATAGTATGGCAAATAGCACAATCATTTGTCAGAAACATGTAATTGATATATTTTATAAATAAGTAAAAGAAAGTTTTAAATATTTTATAGGAATAAGAATGCTGAAAACTGTAGACAACTAAAAATAGCTGTCAGAATGCAGAGATAAGCACCTGTTAGGGTTAGAATTGAATGTTATATGAGATACAGATGAAGTAATGGTCGAGTTTTGGAGATAAAATTTATGGTTAATAGAGGAAGTGTAGCCAGGATAAAATTACACATCTAAAATGCAGTCTATGCAATGAAGTCATTGCAGTTGTGTCTAGATAGATAGACAGTTTCTTTATTGACCTTTGTCAGAAATAGCTCATTAAGTCTATGCTTTCTGTTCCCTGACCTGGCTACATACACTGTAAGGTGACAGGCTCAGTCAAAGACAAGAATTACATTTTAGAAACAAGTGTTCTCAGTATTTCATCTGTCTCGTTCTCAAAGTTTACATAGTTCTACAACTGATGCATGGGAAGAGATAAGATCACTAGCTCTTAAAAAAAAATCCATAAGTTTTGTAACTTAAAATTTGGATTCTAAAATTACTTCTAGGAATAAACAAGTAATAAGTCAGACCTTGAATAATTGACATAGCAAATATCATAGCAGCTGAATGCAGAAATCTATCTCAGTGTAGCTGTACCTTTTTTAAGAATGCACTTGAATTTGTAGTTAAAAAAAAGGAAGAATTTAATTTATTTTCCTGGGATATTTTGGTTGAGGCAGTATACTAAAATATACTTTATTTGTATCTTTGAGAAATATGTTAGGTCTATAAAATTGGTTAGTAATGATGCTTATGAATTCTACTAGACTTTTAAGTCAATACACTATTTTACTGAATTTTTTTGCTGCATGTGGTAAAGGAATTAATGCAGTATAAATACTCCTGATAAATACTGGAAGTTTAATAATAACCAAGATTCAAATGTTGGCAGTTATGCCAAGTGTATCAGTAAGAAGTCTCTTTTTTTGGTGTGCTGGGGATTGAACCTAGGGCCTTGTACTTGATAGGCAAGTACTCTACAAACTGACCTATATCCCTACCCCTAAGAAATCTTTTACTTCTTTAGGCTTTTTTTTTTCTTTAAAAAATGAAGAGATTCAGATTTAAAAATGTATTTTAGCTGTTGTGGAAAGGAGGATAATTATTTTGTACTTCTTGTTTCTACTTATTTTAGTACATAATGTCAGTTGAAATTCTCATGAGTGTTACTAGCTAGTGAAAAACCACAGGTATAAATAAGGATTTAGTAATTAGAACATAACTTCCTTATATGATTTTAACTTCCTAATATGATTACTTGCTAGCCAGTTCTTGAAAACAGATTTGCTTGGAAAATAACTAATTCAGCACTTGGACAAACATGACATATTCCTTATATTTTCTAAAATCAGGAAAGGTTGGAACTTAAAAGTAGATGACTTCCTTGTTTTGTTTTTATTTTGGGAAAAGCCAGTGAAGAAGTTTTTAATACTTAAACAATGTGTAGCAGCCAAATGGTGAAAAAGGATTTCTGGAATCCTACACAGATTGCTTCTTTGGGATATATAATGCTTTGGTGAGAGAATTGTACCAGAATCTAAAAGATACTATTTTTCCTTTCGTTTCTCCCATCGATAGGCTGTAGAGTTTGTATAAGTTACTTGGCTTTGGGGGGGTGTCTTGCTTTTCTTGGCTGTACAAGGAGGAGGCCAGCTGCGTGTGATGATATACATCTATAGTCTTAGCTACTCATGAGGTTGAGGTGGAGGATCGCTTGATTAAGGAGTTCAAGACCAGTCTAAGCAACGTGAGACCCTGTCTCAAAACAAAACAAAACAAACCCTAGATGATTTCTGAAATCCTTTTCAACATGAAAAGCTTTTTAGTTATATGCGTTCTTAAGTGCAGTAGTTAACAGGCATTAACAGAAATTTGATTTTTTGTTGTCTCTAAAGCGTTTTCCTTGATATGAATGTATCAACCCTTGATATGAATATAACCCTTTCCCCACACATAGTGAAAGAGCAGCTGGAAAAATAAGCTTAAAACTCACTCTACTTCATTTAAAATTAGGTACTTTTGTAAAATAAGAATTATTATTATACATGGTTCTGTAGCTATAATGTTAAGTGGTAAATATTTATATAAAACTTAAATTTTCCCCAAGAAGCACATATTTGTATGTGTGTGTGTATACTATAAACACATTCCTCAAAGCTAAATCCGTTTTATATGTAGAGATGTATGTATATATGTATATGTGCTCACCATATACATACATAAATATAGATGCAAATTCTGAGATTTAAATGCTAATGAATACTAAGGATTATGTCAGTTGTACAGTTTACAAAGCATTACCACTGACTTCTAAGGAAATTTTACAAATTAATCTTTAAACATTATTGTACTCACTTTTTTAAACATTATTGTAACTCACTTTTTTCATTCTTCGTACTCTGACAAATTTATATTTGCTCAGGCTTCAGAGATTCCATTTTGTAATTTTAACTGTATTGTATTGCTAAAAGTAATGAGTTCTTTTAATATGCTATAGGGAAAAAGCACACTGCTATTATTTAAAACAAGGAAGGACAGCTTAGTTTGTCTCATCTAAATATTTGTCTATAAACAATTTGAAGAGAAAGTTGCTGCAGGTCCAGCGTATTAGAATCTTTCTTCCTTAGTATTTAGACGGTAAAGTAGCTTTTTCGTAATGTCCTCACTGTGCTTTGATAATCTGCCAAGCTTGTTCCTAATTCTGAGGCATCTCCACTGTTTGCTTGTTTATTTATTTATTTTGCTTTCAGTTGGTAAGGGTTGCTAGAAATCAGCTGTGCTGATTGGGTCCACTAGAAATTTATGCTGTCATTAATTGCATCCTCTTTATGGATTGACCATTCTCACTTCCTGTTGTCTCCCTGTAGTATTAGAGTGACTATTCAAATCTGCCCCCACCCCCAGCCTCTCCAGAGCATAGGGCAGAAGCGCAAAGGTAGAGGTCATTTATCAAAATCACATTGTAGTTTACAGATAATACTTTAAGTTTCCCTAAAATGAAGTGATAGACTTGAATGTTTTTAAGAGCTCTTATGAGGGCTGGGGTGGGGGTGGAGCACACAGGTGGGTGATAAAGCACTTGCATTGCATGCTTGAGACTCTTCATTTGATCTCCAACACAGAAAAAAGAACTCTCTTCGAGTCTTAAAAAATCAAGTATCCAATCCCATTTTTTACTTTCAAGTCTAGTTTTTGAACCAAGGACTTAGGACCCATTTCTCTAGTCTCCTAGTCTAAAGCTATTATTAGTATACTATTTTGACTCCTTATTTTTTCTTTCTTCTCTTTTTTCATGCAGTGCTTGGGATCAAACCCAGGGCCTGGTGCATGCTAGGCAAGTGCTTTCCCACTACTTTTTTTTTTTCTTTTGCTGAAAATATGGGTGCCTGGTTTGAGCTGCTTCATCATCTACATTTTCTACCTCCATACATCGTCTGTATTTTCTACCTCTAAACTTTTGGTTCAGATTCTTTGTCTATAACCCCATGTTCTTTTGAATTTCTTCTCACGTGCAGAGAGGCATGAACAAGAATAAAAAGGGTGTATAATAACCCCAAATTAGAAGTAATCTGAATTTATGTCACTAGAGAAATGGCTAAATAAATGAAGATACATCTATACTTTGCACCAGGTAAAAACAATGATGTAGAACTATATTTGTATATGTGGAGAGATTTCCAAGATATGTTATGTTAAAAAAAATAAAGCAAATTGTAACTTAGTGTTTCCAGTATGATCTTACTTATATTGAAAAATAACATAGTAAAATCATATGTTTATATATGTACATACATGTGTATTAAATGCATGTGAAAGATACATGTCATAAAAGATACTTGTCAAACTGATATGTTTTAGCTGAAAAAGGGAGTGAGATTCCAGGGGATATTATCATGTTGATTTATTGTTAGCTCCTAAGAGCACCTTACTTGTGAACTTAAACACAAAAAATTTTTAAAAATGAAATCTATTCATATACTTACATAGATCATAAAGCTGAATGGGATATTAGAAAATCATTTAGTCTCTTATTGGGGATCTAGCCAGTGGTAGAGTGCTTGCCTTCTATGTGTGAAGCTCTGGGTTTAGTCCCCAGTACCACCATAAAGAAAAATCACCTAGTCTAGTCTTCAAAACTTAAAGTCCTTCTATGTTATTTGCTGCACAATCCCACCAAGCTGGTTAATGACAAAGTTAGAATCAGAGTGTAGGTTTTCTGATTTACAAATCAGCTTTTTCACATTACCTTCAAGGCACAGCTAAAATACATACTTTCACAGAGTCTTTCCTGATTTTCCAAAGTAGTCTCTCCTTTAAATTCCTGAGATTCACTGTTTTTGTCACTTACATGAATTTTAATCCACACTGCTTTATGGTTGTAGTTTCCCCTCTTTGTAGATCATGTATATTCTTTTTAAATTGTATGCATTCCATGAGGACATAAACAACTTGGTTGTCTTTGTATTTTTAGACACAGTGCCTTGTACTCAGTACTCAAAGTAACTACCTTGAATAACAGGTATTCAGTGAATTTATAATGAATGTTTCTGTATCAAGCTCTGCACCTTTTGTTATATTAAGAGAAAAAAGTTTAAATGCCAAATCAAATAAATTGTTGTGTTTTATGTGAGAAACCTGCTGCCACTTCAAGAATGAAAATATTTTTGGAAGACACACAGTGAGATATTTGCTACCCGAAAACATCTTCCCTTTCCAAGGATAATAGTTTTGTTCTCTACTCCAGCTTCAAAGAGAACAGTTTGTCCCCATCGTGTATTCTAGGTAATATGACCCACTTAGGAAATACGCAGTGATTGTGCTTTATAAAGGGACTTCTGATAAGGTTGTTGTACCATGGGAAATGCCTCCTGAGTAAGATGGTTTTATGGATGAGGGTACATTTCTGTATTTGAATTGGTATAGCAGATGGAGAACCTCAACTGAGTCTTAAAGTTTTACTATAATTAGTGTAGAAGCTGCGACAAATCTTTTTGGTTATTATGAAAACATTTCCTCAATATGTCTTAAAATTTATACAAGTATCTTGTCCTTGAGATGGTATCACCCTGTTCTGTCTACATAGTTCTTTATCTTAATATTAACATCTTATTTAGTTTTAGCTTGTTTAGGATACAGCCTCTTTTCTGTGATTTCCATCTGCAGTTGTGTTAATCCTGTTTTGCTTCTGGCCTTTTCTTTGTGTATGTAACTTTTATTCTTATAAGTTTAATTTGACATTGTTAAAAGCCTGTAAAATTATTTAAACAAATAGAGTCTTTCATGGAAGTTTCCACATTCAGCTGGAACAGTGTTCTTTCGGGGAGCATCTTGGGAAGACTCACACTTTTTTTGAAAGCTAATGTCTCTCTTCCTTTAGAATTAATAGCTTTAAGAAAATATAATAGGATGCTGTGAATTTTCGTAAATACTGCTAACTGTGGAGATTGTTATTGAAATAGCCAATTGGTGCTTACAGTTGGTCATCTGAAGTCATTCTTAAGTTGCCACAACTAAAAACTATGTGTGTGCCCATGTTTGAATATATGATGTATACATACATATACACATCTTTATATCTTTGCAGAGATAGATCTCTGTAAAAAAAAAAAAAAAGCAGTTATGAGTTTGACTCATTTGAAAGCTGTGAAATAAGATAAAGGTTATAGGAGTTTATTAAATAGGAAGTGATCTGTAACTATTTTAGTGAATTTCAAATATGGTATATTAAAATTGTGCTTGCTCTGTTGAGCATTTTATTAGAAATTTAAAAAATATTTATGTTTAGCATATTCTGGTCTGCTATGCTTGGAAGGAAAGATATTAGTGGTTGATTTTTCACTATTTTAAAAATCATACATTTTCATTTTCATTTAAATTTACGTAGGTTAATTTACTCATGATGAATAGGCATTTGCCTGTTACTTTTTGAATTTCAGTTGGCCTTAGAATTTGCCGTAGTAAGATAAAAAAATTCCTTTTTTAAAAAATTGTAGTCAGTGCTTAGTTTAGTAATATAAAAAATGATTTTTAGATATTAGCTTGAGGGTAGCACTGGTTAGTGCTTTTATATTAAAATAATTTTTTTCTAAGTGCTGATTTTTGTTGTTGTTGTTGTTGTTTTTGGTACTGGGGATTGAACCCAGGGGCACTTGACTACTGAGCCACATCCCCGGCCCTGTTTTGTTTTTTATTTAGAGACAGGGTCTCACTGAGTTGCTTGGGGCCTCACTAAGTTGCTGAGACTGACTTTGAACTCGAGATTCTCCTGCCTCAGCCTCCTCAAGTGCTGGGATTACAGGCGTGCGCCGCGGCACCCGGCTTCTAAGTACTGTTTTTCTAATGGAAACTTTTTTGGAAATGGTATAAAAAACTATTCTATTTTTGTCTAGGATTTTTTAGTTTGAAGATGGCATAGCTGTTATCACAAATGTATTTGAGTTTGGTACCTTCACTTTGCAAAGTGAACCCGTCTTTTTTGTCAAGTGAAGGTTAATCAAAGGTTTCTCAACCTTTTTTTTTTTTTTTAGTAGAAATTTGAGTACTTTAGGATACTATTACAAGTCCAACAGTGGTTAGGAATAAGCAGTTAAGATTATTCATCTTTTAGTAGCATTTTTACTATTCCCATTAAAGTACAATTTGGCCTCTCAGAAATTTTTCCCTTCCCCATCCTTTGCACTTTTAGGTGAGATAACTAGGAAATATTGAAAATTTAGGTTTACAGTTTGTTTCAGATTTTCTTGATCACTTGATTTTGAAATTTAGGGTTTATTTTGAACTTCCTTTGAACACTCAGTCTAGTGTGACTAATAATGGGTAGTTGTTAGATACCCATAAGAATGTCTCTTAACAGTCCTACATACCATTATCCCCAAGATCATGTTTTCTAATTTGAAATCTTTGGTGAAAGTGGGAATTCATTTGAAGTGGCTTAGTTCCTGGAACTGACAGAGGACTCCTAAAGGTAATTACAGATCAACTGACAAGCACCTATTAGGCATTGACTGTGTGCTAGGTACTAGGGATAGGATAAAACAAGTAGAAGTCCTGAGCCCTGCTCTTGAGGATTTAGTCTAGGTAAAAGACAAAAGATGATATTAGAAAGCCTCTTTGAGAAGTATATGATAAGCCAGGCACAGCAGTGCATGCCTGTAATCCCAGCTTTTGGGGAGACTGAGGCAGAAGGATGGCAAGTTTGAGGACAGCCTTGGCTATTTAAACAAGACCCTGTCCCAGAATAATAAAAATTTACAAAGCTTTGAAGTACAACTCTGGTAGAGCATCCTGGGGTTAATTCTCTAGTTCTGCAAAACAAAACAAAACAAAACCAACAACAAAATGTAATTAAGTGCTAAATTGTATATGTCTCAGATGGGAGTTGAGGTAAACACAGCAGGGGTCTATCATGGACTGAAGCTAGCATAGTTCTCTTTTAGGAGTTTGCCATAATTGGTCTTATCATGTTTTCAGTATGTTGGTTTGAAAGGACTTTTAGGAGGAGTGCTGTATCTGAATCTCTTTTGCTCTATCTTAAATCTTTAAGTATAATTTGCTACTTACTCTGGAGTAAAAGTGAACTTCTAGTTAATTGAACATGAATAGGATAGATGTGAGCCTGGGAGTCCATTTGGAGAATGTGATACAGCCTTTTTATTGTCTTATAGTTGCTTTCCTAATATGTCTCTAATGACAGACAAAATACAGTGTCATTTTTAATGACTGTTTTCCTTGTGAAGGGGTGTCTACTATGGTTTTCTCTCTTTTTGTGGTGGAAGTGTTGGTGAAGGCCTAAGTTTCTTGTGAAAACAACTAAAAACTTCAACCATGGTGGACAAATGTTATAGCTCTGGGTATATAAGGAAACTGAAAGCCCATTTCCTCAGACCTGCAGAATCTCTTAGATGTTATTTTGTTTGGGAGTATTGTTAACGTTAGTTTTATTCTAGTAAGTCCTATATGATGAAGAGGCTAGTAACTTTTGAGATCATGTACAGTTGACCCTTGGACAGCATGAGGGTTAAGGGTGCCAACTCCCCAAGCAGTAAAAAAATTGATACATAACTTTCGACTCCCCACAAACTTAACAACTAAACAGCCTGCTCTGCCAAAGCGTTACTTTTAGCATAAACATTCTATTAACCATATTTTGTACTTGATATATATGGTGAAAAATACTCAACTCCAAGATACCACTTTTTACTGCCATATAAAATTTACTCAAGAGTTGAACTGCTCATGGGGAGATGATTAATGTCACATGGTGTCTTAGGCAGATACTGGCAACACTTGAGCTCACTGAAATAGCAACAGGAGGTGTCTGTAAAATTATTACAGCAGCACAGTATGTACTGCAGTTGATTTTGTATAGTTGCAGTTTAATTGCCGCATCTTTCTGTTGTTTCCTTTTCTCTCATTTGTGAATGCTGCCACCTGTGGTCTGTGTGCATAAATTCTGATGAATTTTAACTTTTTATAATAGATTTATGAATATTTTGTGGTAGTAAATGATAAATTCTTACCTATATGCTCTTTACCTTTATGCTCTTATGACATACCTTTTTAAAATAATTTAAGTTTACTTTTTAACTGGTACTTTACAGAAAAATAAAAATTTGGCATATTAATTGGGTAATGCCTCAATTTTTTTGATATTTCTAGGCTACATGGTTCACCTGGAAGTTTTTTTAAATTATCAAACATCTCCAAAAAAATCTGCATATAAATCTTTAGTTCAAATCCACATTGATCAAGGGTCATCTGCATTTCTTCTTGTCAATTACATTTTATCTGAGTGCTTCTCAGTTTGTCCTTTTAATCCTCAAGATGGCTGCATGGGAAATCCTATGCATTTTTAATACTTTTCTTCCTGATCTAGTACATCAACCATAGATGACTGATTTTTTAAAAAGTTTTTTAACCCCAAACCTGTCTCTTTTACCCTTGCCTAAAAAGCGAGGTTGACGTGAGATTTTTCTGCCATTACAAAATCTACTCAGTCAGGCATGGTGGTGCATGCCTAAAATTGAAGCATTGGAAGTTTGAGGCCAGCCTTGGCAACTTAGTGAGACCCTGTCCCAAAAAATAAAGCTGGAGATGTAGTTCAGTCTCCGTACCACAGTACGAACATACATACATACATACATACATAAGAGTTCTTCATAGATTGCTTGAATTTCCAGTCATTAAAATAATCTAAAATTAAATATGAGAAAGATGTGGGCCTTCTAGTCTGAGAATGTAGTGACTAAATTGGAATAAGGGAGAAATCTAGAAGTTAAGGAAGAGTACACTTAGATTTCTTCGGCAAAATCGTAATGACTAAAGTTAGGGCATATATCCCCTTTGAAACTTGATGAAAATTTTCAGATTGAAAAACAAAAAAACAATAGTAATACTAAATACAATGTGTGGTAACTCTGCAGGGACTTATTGCCCTAAATAAAAGTGAAAAAAATCAAACCAGGTTTAGATCAATTTTTTGATAATGCTATTGGGGTTTAGTAAAAGATGTTATGGGTACATTAATGTATAGGGCTCCTTTCTTGGAGAGCAACAACCATCGTTTTATTGTGGTGTTACTGACAACCTGCATTTGGTATAGCCAATTTGGTATAGCCAATTGTGGCGTTTTTCTGTAGGATTGTGATGTCTTTATTTTTTTTTTAGTCTTGATTCATTTTATTCCAGCTTGATTCACAATTATTTCTTTACAGAACAGCTTGTGTTTGGCAGAACTGTTAAAAAAAAAATTCAGTCTCTTCTAAATAAGGTTCTTTTTCAATTAGAAATTCCATCTTTGCAGTTAAAACATTTGTAAACATAACACAGTTTAGACAGAGCCCAACGACTTTACAAGACTGCTATTTTTATAAATGGAGAAGGCTTCTTGAAGAGCAATTTGGTGATCCTGGGTTCTTAGAGCTCTCTTGAAAGCAGTTAGAACTTACTGCTTTATGTATTGGGTCACTTGGAGAGGAAGCTTGGTTTTGCTAGTTTGCAGTATTCAAGAAATTTTGGTGTTCTTAGAAAATACTGAATAAATGTTGAGTCTCACTTTTCACCATTTCAAAGGATCCTTATGTATCTTTTATTCTGTGAGATGAGAGATATTGCTGATCATGAAAAATGTTTTAGGACTTTTATTCTGCTGTATCTGAAAGGAAATGTTAGCCATATTTGAAAATGTAATCTTCAGTTTTACTGGCTGCTTTAGTTGGAAAAATAGTTCTTATATTCTTATGTTGAAATGTGTTAAGGCAAGAGAGTCACACGGACTGTTGTGATGAACAGCCAGAATTTTGACTGGCAGTGGTCACAAAATGAAGCATGTTCCCTCAGGCTGGCTCTTTCTGTTTCTCAAATTCATGGAACTATATAATATTTTTGGATTGTTCTGAGCTATTGGTAGAATCAGTGTACAATTATTGTTTGCGAATTAAAAATAAAGAATAAAGTACCATATTACTTGTGAAGTAGTCCTTGAGCAGTTTTATAATGGTATTGAACTGAGGCTGAAATTTTATAAATACTAGAGATCTGATTCCTCTCTCAATTAATCTTTTTCTGAGCTTTTCCAGGGGAGAGTCAAACTAAGATTTAAACAAATATGAATAGAATTAAGTCACAGAGTGTAGTGTTACCACCCACTCAAAACTTGAAGCCAGTCTTTTACTTGGTAAAACCTTTTATAGATTATTGTAATTGTTGTTAATCCATTGAACACCTTTCCCTTTTCAGAAGGGTTTTAAAAAGTAAAGTAGTGCTTAAGCCTTGTTCACAGTCTACTTTCGGACGAGTGCTCATCTGTCAGTGCCCTAATACAAAGCTGAAGAAATTTCTGCCTTATCAAAGGAAAGTATGCTCAGGATTGGTGCCAGGTAATTGTGTTGTGCTAGGTTGCCTCCGAAAATATTTCAAAAACTTCTCTTTAGTTGGGTCAGAAAAAAAAATGTGGTAGAGTATAATGAAAGAAAAAGCTCAGAACAAAAAGATACATCAAAATGTCAATTCTCTGTCATTACTGGAACTACGGCATATTTTAAATTCTATGAATTTAATTTTTCTAGAGGTTCTGAATGATTGATGTATGCTTCAGGGTTATTAAACAAAATAAAACACATTGGCCAACAATTACTCTTTGTTATCCTTTTCTTGCCCCAAATTTTATATCCCTTCCTACCAACAAACGAACAGCAACAAAATTTTTTTTGATTTTAGGAAACTTTTGCCAAAATGGGACTTTAAAAATAATAGTTGTCTGATTTGACTGAATTGTCAGATGTCCAGCAATGTCAAACCATCTGCCATCTGCCGATAGTAAGCATGGTTATTTACCACTTTTAATCATTTAGTGCTCCATTTCAGGTCACTTATATTCCATACAAGTTGTGAATATTTACCTTCTAGGGATGAATTACTTCTTAGGCCATAGTGTTCCTATTCCATTTAATAAGATATCTTTCCTCCAAAGTGAAATATACCCCTTAAAATGAACTGTTAACACTAATCTCATCTGATTAGTGGGGCCATTTTTCAAAGCACTTTGTTATTTCATTTTATGTTTTTAAATGAACCAGTTACATTACAAAGCATTCTTCAAGTGTGCTGTTCGTGCTATGTAGGATCACTGTTTAATTAGAGATCCATAACAATTTCTTCATTTCTCTCTGTCATCCCAGAGGATAATTTGATATAATAAAACAATTGCACTGGGCTCTGGGTAGGAGTGGTGCTGTGAGAGAATTAAAATTCTGTAGAAAACTAGATGTAATTCTTGTGTATTTTTCAACTAAGGCAGTGTCTTACACCATGGTTATCAACTGTTTCTCGCATCTGACTTGCCAGCACGTAGGAAGTTTGTTTTGGTTTCAAAATGTACTTTACCCCATGGTGGCTGGCAGGGTACAATACTATTGACATCACTGTGTTTCAAATAGAAAATTAACAAGTAGCTACTGTTGTGATCGCAGATTGCCTTCCCAGTCTCTGTGAGAGAATGCTTTTTCTTTTGGACAGCAATACTTCTCAGCCCTTTGGTACCATTAAATCAGCTAATGGGGGCTGCCAGAATAGGGATGAACACCAACAAAAGGCCAAAGAGTAGAAAACTGTTAATAAGGCAGAAATCTTTAATCTGTTTCCAGAGTGATGTGAAAGATAAATAATTTTTAAAAAATTCTCTTCCACCCACAGCAAGTTTTGACAGTTGTCCAGGTTCAGAGCCTGATCTCTCCAGAGAGAAGTATCCTTTCCCTCCACCCAAATCCCCTGGAGATTTGCCAAAGGAAAATAAGCTATTTTGTATTTAGAACAAATTGCCACTGTTTTCTCCAGTGATGTAGCCCTATTTCCCAGACTTTGAAACTTGGAATACAGAAAGTTCTTGTGTGACCAAGAAGAAATATGTTGAATGAATGATCAAGTTTGTTTTTGTTTTTTAAGAACCAAATCCTTAAAAACACTAAGAGGAGATGTATATAGAGAAACTAAATTTAAGGCAGAATGGACATCAAGTGAGTAATTTGAGTCACTTTATGTTCCTGGTAGGAGGTTCCAGTGAAGAACATATACTTTTGGCACACAATTTTAATTATTATTTTCAAACGAGGCTGTCAAAAATGAAGTCTTTCTTAGGGATGAATATAGAACAATAAAAATTGCTTATATATTCATTATAGTTATCAATTGATCAGCAGTCTAGAGATCTTGTAAGCCTGTGCATATACTAGCTTCTCATTTAAAGACGAGAATAGAAACTTTTTTTTTTTTTATCTCTTGTA
Source organism: Glaucomys volans (assembly GCA_020662805.1). Lineage (NCBI taxonomy): Eukaryota > Metazoa > Chordata > Mammalia > Rodentia > Sciuridae > Glaucomys > Glaucomys volans. Next base: position 149,798 of record JAJEJO010004889.1, on the reverse strand, counting down.
TTAAGAGTATTTCTTTTTAGAATTCCCTCTCATACCTGGATTTTCTTAGTTCTTTCTTTTACTATTTTCTCTTTAGTGATTGCCTTTCTACCATTATACTTAATATGGTCACTACTTCTTGAACAGGCCAAACTTAAATTTAAGTTAGGTCAAATATTCTACATGTTAGGAGGCCTGCTTTTGTTTGTTTGTCTGTCTTTGTTTTTGTTTTGTTTTTCCTAAAGACAGGGTGTCACTAAATTGGTCAGGATGGACATGAACTTGTCATCCTTGTGCCTCAGCCTCACAAGTTGCTGAGATTACAGACATGTGCCACCATGCCCAGTGTAGGAGGCCTGTTAATGGTGGTCAGAAAATTGAAATTTGGCATTGTTGTGGTTAGTCCCTTATCACTGTAAATACTTGAATAAAAGTCATTTTGTTGTAATGGCTGCAGTTCAAAGTAAGATGCCAAGAGGTCTGGGAACTGGAAACATAGCTTATTGGTAGAGCACTTGCTTAGCAGGTGCAAGACCCTGGGTTCAACCCTCAGCACCACTCACACACAAAAGAGACATCAACTCTTAATCAGGAATCAGGTTGGAGACTGTCAGGTGTTCTGCATGTAGACACCTTTGATGTGGTTCACCTTAACATTCACTCGTGACCTCTGCCACTTCAAGAACAACAGATTCATAAGCACATCTCTCACAAACGCTGGTCTGGCATCTGATTATACTATTTAGAGGTAACAGTATTGATTGTTACCTCAACTTTGGTAAGTTGAAAAGTTCCAGAAACATCCATTAGAAATTATGTTACATCTCTTCCTCCCATTGTGTGCTAGTCAGTCTGTTTGGTGTTGAAAAATTGGAAATAATTAAAAATAAGCAAAGCAATAAAAGTATGTATTGATTAAAATGCAGTGTGATTAGTATAAAAACCAAGGATTAATTACCCAAGGAAGGAATCAAGCAAGGAAGGTCTCATGGAAGAAACATGAGTTTGGCCGTGGGCAGAAAAATGAGTTAGGTGCCACCAGGAAGAGAGTGGAAAGAAGGGCAGTCCAGGTAATTGGCAATCAGAAAGCACATTTGATTGTAGAAGAGGTTTGCAAGGGTATGAGTAATGGGAAATGAGACTGGAAAGGTGGGAAGCAGAGGGCAAAATTATAGTCTTCAAACAGATAAAAGATTACTACTGGCAACTTTAAAAATCTTTATAGCATCTAGCTGAGTGGCATAATAGGGAGGGGTTAATTGTTTACTGATGATCAGTGTTACTGACTGAGTGGCACTTCATGTTTTTCATATATCCGAGTTGTAAAGGATTAATATTTCAGCCCAGTGAGAATCCATGTAGTTTGAGGAAAAAACAGTGACTACAATGTTGTCATTATGAATTTATTAAGTATTCAAAGGTTTCTCCCTTTTCTTTTTCCCTCTCCCTCCTGCCCTCCCCTTTCCTCTGTTCCCTTATCCCTGGTCCCCTGTCCCTTCTCTCTAAATTTGGGACACATAATCCCAGCCATAAGTCAGAAATAATGTTCTGAAGTTCAAAGCTCTAATAGTGATATGTAGTAATTTGCCTTAGCAGTTTGAACATAGTTTTCTAAAGGTCCAGAGATATGCTATGGAATAATGTGGAATTTATTTGAAGCTGTCTTTTATTTTAAAAGTGTATTTTTCTGGGCATGGTGGCAAATACTTATAATTCCAGCCATGCTAGAGGCTGGGGCAGGAGGATCACGAGTTGAGGCTAGGCTGGGCACCTTAGCAAGAGCTTGTCTCAAAATAAAAAACAGCTGGCGATGTAACTCATTGCTTGCCTAGTATGTGTGAGGCCCTGGGTTCAATCCCCAGTACTGCAGAAAAAGAAACGAAAAAAAAAAAAAAAAAAAAAAAAAAAAAAAAAAAA
>JAJEJO010004889.1:6850-147802 GCA_020662805.1 Glaucomys volans | reverse complement strand
AAAAAAAAAAAAAAAAAAAAAAAAAAAAAAAAAAAAAAAAGAATAAATAACAAATGAATATTTTTTGCATTTTCTGTGCTTGCTTTTATGTAAAATAGTATTTTTCTCCAAATTTGGGAAAATGATAACTTTTGGAAAAGATACCATATTGAATCTTATGACTTCAAATACCCTCTGGCTTAATGTTGGATACTCCAGGGGTATACATAACCAACCCTTGGAACTGTTCAGATTTTATTGGGAAAAAGTCATTTTAAAAAGTTTTCCTAGCTGGGTGCGGTGGCGCACGCCTGTAATCCAAGCAACTTGGGAGGCTGAGTCAGGAGGATTGCGAGTTCAAAGCCAGCCTCAGCAACTTAGCGAGGCCCTTAGCAACTCAGTGAGACTCTGTCTCTAAATAAAATACAAAATAGGGCTGGGGATGTGGCTCAGTGGCCTAGTGTCCCTGAGTTCAATCCCTGGTTCCAAAAAAAAAAGTTTTCCCAGAGCAAGTAACATGTATTTGAACTGATGTTAAATCTTGGCTTGTATATCTTTCATGCTGAGGTTGATAATGGTACAATAAAAAATTTTATTTTGTAATATTATATAGCATACATTATGTAATTTGCAACTTCATTATAATACTTGATACTCCAGTTTGGTTATTGTACAAGTTATCAATTAAGAGGAATCTTAAGTGAAATCAGCTGCTTTCTGAAAAGAGGGTCTCATTGTGAGAAGTGAAAAGAGGGTCCAAGCTATTCTCCTGTTTTTATTTGTCTTATTGAGCCTCATGACTACCATAGTCAAGTCTGACACTAGGGAAATGCTACTTGCCAAGTTACTACCTGGGAGTTAATAGTCTGTTTATTTTCTGTGAAGTAGATAATCTGTAAGTTGTAGGTGAAACATATAATTATCAGATACCATTTTATAGGAATAGCTTGTCTAGCTTATTTCATAAACAGGAAAAGCTAAACAACAGAATATGATCATATATGTTTTAGTATATAAAATTCATGAGCAACATAGTGTTTGATTTACCTGGATCCATGTTTAACATCATTTTTCACAAAAAGGCAGTGTTTCTGTATCTTCGAAGAGTTTTATAACATTCTCAACATATTAAGTTTTAGAGAAACTTTGGTATACGCAATGTGTAGGATAAGCAGCTAGCTGCTGTCATGTGCAGTGGTGTGTTTGTGGGAAGTTGAGAAACCTGGCCACAAGCCACTGCAGCTTTGAAGAATGTGGCTCATGGGAGGACTCACAGGCCATTGCGTAACATTCAGCAGAGAGGAAAATACAAACTCTGTCCCTATCACTTGACTTGTTTTCCATTTTAATTTAGTTACTTGGCAAAGTCTTGGTATCCTGTAGTGGAGGAATGAAAGACGAGCAAGTTCCAGTGCAGGACTGTGCCCCCAGTGGCATCAGCCAATAAATAGTTTGTGGGGTGGGCAAGAGTTAAGATTTCTTATTGTTGGGTTAGAGGGATTAGAGTTTCCAGAGGCAGATTGACAAAATTTAAGAATTGAAAAGCATCATTGTATGATACTTGCAGTTTGTCCCCCCCACCCCCCAGGGAAAATTCTTTCCCCTCTCTCTCCTCCCACAACGTGTGCTTCTTTTAGTTGATATACCTTTGATTTAAAATATCACAGCTGCTAGGAGGGGCCGTGTTCTATGATACATCAGTGTGGCAGTAAAGTTTACAGGGTTTGAGACCAAAAGCAGAATTGGTTCCTTCAGGGAAAAATGATCCAAATCTACCCAAACAAAAAGCCAAACAGTCTTTAATTGTTCCTTTTCCCATAAGGGGCTTGCCCTTTCTGAAGGTGTGCGCACTTAACAGGGTTAGTGACTGTGAATTGCCTTTTCCCCTGGGTAAAACCCACTTCTAAATCTCATTTTTAAAAAACCTTCTTAGAGTCTTTGAAAATAAAAGTATATTGGTATCCCTTCCCACCACCAGCAAGGGGACTCGAATTTTCTCATAGGTCACCTTCTTGCTGCATGCAGTGTCTAATCCTAATTTCGCTTTACTATCACTCAGACTAACTTGGAAACGATTTTGGCTTTATAGCTTTTATTAAGCTATCCATGTGTTTCAGAGAGTACCTATGTTTAAATAAAAGTTAAGTAAATGCTAACCGGGGGGCTAAATTTTTTTTGAAAGTAATTTTCCATCAAGTCATCAATTTTATAATATCAGGTGTAGGACCATGTCTTTCCCAGATCTTTATTCTCTGTATCAGCTCTTCTACTCTTTGGAGATTTGAAAAACATCATTATATGTTACATGTATATTTTTTTCCTCAGTAAATAGGATTTTTCAAATCAACCGAGCTTTTTTCTTCTTTGTTTCTTGTCTTCTTTCCTTCCCCCAATGCCTTATAGCCCATGATTTAGCAACCCCATACAGGAGGATCCTGAGCCACCAGTCACGTGAGAATGAAGGCAAGAAAAGAAAAGGCCAGATGGCATCAAAAGATATGCCTTTCTAGGTCGTTGGTGGTTAAGCTTGCAATCTGGTTACCAACAGGGAGACTATAGGGTAAAGTGTAGAGAGCAGCACCATGGTAAGGGAAGAACACTTTGCCATACATTTTTTCTTCTAGGAATTTGCTGGAGAGAAAAAAAACTTATGCAAGAAGAATGTGATTTAACTCTTTCCAGTTTATATCCATTGCTCTTGGAAGGGTTCCTTTGCCTAAGTGGCATATAAACACAAGTGAAAAGTGCATTTTATGGGTGGCGTTCTGAAAAGTGTGGTTCCCACCTAATCAGCTACTGACTTTTTGCTGCCATTAACCCTTTGTTATCCTGTCCAAATGCCTGTTTCATTTATAAGTACAAACAGTGAAGGAAATTACATTTAGCTCCCACAGAGAGACCTCGTCCCATAGAAAAGCAGACATCACCCACTGCTCATCCTTCAAACCAGTGTCTGTTTTGAAGATCCATATTTACAAAGCATAGAGAATGGAACCCTGGCCTTTGTGAGATATGTCTTCTCAGTTTTCTTAGTGTAAGCTGTATCTTAGAGCAGATTTATAATTAGATAACTAAAGAAATGTTCAGGAGTGTCTTTTTAATAAAACAATATTTTTTGGAGGACTCTGCTTTTTCAGTTCATTTAAGCATTATTTAAGCCTTGACTTTCTTGGTCTTGGCAGCTCCTGATTTATTACATAATAAATTTAAGTAATTTATTGAAAGTCTCCAGACTGTTGAACTTCGCTGATCCTTCCTTATAGAATGCCAACTAAGTTGTTTTTCTTCTGAATGAATGAAACTGAGGTATTTTTAATCTTAGATTTAAATTTATTTTCCAACCATAAACCTAGGTCCTTTCATTCGCGTTTTTTTTTTTTGAACCAGGGATTGAACTCAGGGACACTTGGCCACTGAGTCACATTCCCAGCCCTGTTTTGTATTTTATTTAGAGACAAGGTCTCACTGAGTTGCTTAGTGTCTCACTAAGTTGCTGAGGCTGGCTTTGAACTCACGATCCTCCTGACTCAGCCTCCCAAGTCGCTTGGATTACAGGCGTGCGCCACCAAGCCCGGCTTTCTCATTCGCTTTTAATTATCTGGAAAATCTTTTCTTCTTTATAGACAAGTTCAACATCCTTCAAGTCCAGAGTCAAGTTTCAGCCTCTTTTACGAGTCTCCCTCCTTCATTTGGAATCTTTCCATTTATTCACTGTGTTGCCCTTGATATCTACACAACTTACTTCAAAATGAATCATATGAAACATAGTATGTTTCATGCTGAAGTCTGGATTATAAACTCTTAAAGTTCACTTCTTTCTCTTTTTCAATCAAATACCTGGAACAAATGCTGAGTTCACAAAAGTCATGTAATAAGTATACAATTGAATAATGTTTAAAAGAGGGAAAAAGACATTTTAATATTATGTGTAGATTTTAGTCTCACAAAACAGGAAATTGACCCACCCTTTTTATCCTTGATATGAAACTATACTAAGGAGTCAGAAGTTTCTTAAACTGAAATATAAAAAATAATTATATACCAAATTTCTGAAATTAAGGAATTTGTGAACAAAATTGACAAAGCTGTTCTTGTAATATACTACTTGTTAACTTTCCTAGTTGCTTTGTTAACTTTTTTTTAATAAGACTGAATTCAGAGCTGAACCTTTAATTAAGAGAACCACCAGTCTCTCTCTCCATCCTGCAGTCATATAAGTGCAGTTATTTGGCATATGTCATGATAATTATAATGAAGAATTCAAAGACAGTTTTTACTTTGTGTATGATTTTTGTATTTGGTCTGCTCAGCTAGAGTAATCTGATCATGTGAGATCTTCATTTTAAGTGATTTGGGTAGCATAGCAGAGGAGCATAGTGACTTTAAAATTGTTAAATATATTAAGGGGAATCCATTGATAACACCTTTAATTCAGAGAAAATAAAAACATTCTTTTATCCACATCAAGTATGTCAGGTTTCAGCCTAGAGCCAAGGATTAGACTTGAGGCCATGAGTACAATAGATTTGGAGTGGAAATTCTAAGACCTCTAACTGTAGCTGGGCTAGTGGGTGCTAAAAGAATCTTAACAATTCATCAACAAAACCTCTGACCTCACTACCCTTAATCATCCTTGCTTGTCAGTGACATAATTGGCTGCTTATCACCTTCTCCTATCCTTCTTTTAACATTGCTAGCTTTAGAGAATTTCACTTATTATTTCTTGTGTATTAAGACAGAGACCTGCCTTGCAAGCACAGGCCCTGGGTTCAATCCCCAGCACCGCAAAAAAAAAAAAAAAAAAAAAAAAAGAGAGAGAGAGAGAGAGAAAAAGCACTTTTTTTTGGTGGTGGTGCTGGGAATTGAACCCACGGTCTTGTGTTTGTGAGGCAAGCACTCTACCAACTGAGCTACATTCCCAGCCCAGCATATTTTGTTGACAGAGCTAGTAAACCCATTTTGGTCCTCTTTGAGAAGAAAATAGGGCGCTTTTTGTTCTCAGTGCAGTTGAAATAGTTGCTAAAAATTCATTTAACTCTAAGGAGTTAAGGGGAAATTATGAACGCATTTGCATATTTTCTTTTCATATACTCTGTTAACTACTGAATTATGTGTATGAATCACAGAACCAAAGATAAGAATAGATACTGTTTTAGGATGAAAGTAGGTACTCAACATAATCTCATCATCTCCATCATAGCTTCTTTTAGAGTGCAGGGAAGGTAAATCCATGAGGCTCTCCTTGCATTCCCAGGAGAAAAACTTTCCCTGACTTTTTCACAAGATGGATGGATTTGAGGGTGCAATGACTTTAGTAAAGAATTGCACCATTTTCCTTGTATAGAAGAGTAGAGGCAAGGGATGAGAGGATGAAAGAGAGAAAAAAGAAGAGCTAATTGTTTTACATGGATAGGAAGCTGGGAACTATTTTATGGGTTGTCATTTCAGTAGTGTTGACCACAGGGCCTTATATGTTGTCTAACCTTAGCTATCCTAGGTAGTTAGAGAATTTTGTTGTTTCTGTTGTGTTGGATCATATGAAATTGCAGTTTTTATAAGTGAGAAATGGTTGAGGATCAGAAGTTCATTTGGTTCAGCATAATACATAATAACAATATGTAACACTGTAGGGTGGCTACAACTGCAGAGAGGTAGGGTTGTATAATTAAAAGATAAGAGAGAGGAAATAGATACTTTTGTGCATTTTACACCCCCAAAACCCCTACTCTAACCTATGGTTTTAGGCATTCACAATCAAGTACTTTTGCTCTAGTATTAGTATTCCATATTAATACAGTTGACAGTTTATGGGGTAGACTAAAACTGTCTCTGACAGATTACCATTGGGGAAAATAGGAAGTGACTGATATCTTCAGAGTACAATGGAAATGGGAGGGACTGAAATGCAGGCACCCCTATACTTGCAGATACTTTGAAGAACTGTTTAGAGCTGAATAATCTCAAATTATTTTCTTTCTCCCTCTCTCTCTTTTTTTTTTTTTGGCAGTGCTGGGGATTGAACCCAGGGCCTTGTGCTTGCGAGGCAAGCACTCTACCAACTGGGCTGTATCCCCAGCCCTCCAAATTATTTTCTTAAAATAGGTTTTATGATGCTTCCAGTGAAATATTCAGGTTATGCTCATTTGACTTTTTTTTTTTTTTTTTAATCTTAGACGAGCTCATCTGCGCCTGTGTTTAGAACGTTTAAAAGTTCTGATTCCACTAGGACCAGACTGCACCAGGCACACAACACTTGGTTTGCTCAATAAAGCCAAAGCACATATCAAGGTGAGTGTTTTTACTTTCAGATTTGCACACAATTCTCTGGGTCCTGGTTTAATTATTAGCAATGATTCCTGTTCATATACATCAGCTAGCTCACCATGATCTCAAGAGAAATCTTTTCTAAAAACTTATAAGCTAATCTGATGGGAACAACATAACCTGATAAAAACTAAATTGTTTTGACAGTGTGGTCATTTGAAGAGCTAAGAATGCTAGGAAAATAACAGTTACTCTTGTGATACCCAGGAGGAAGACAGTTGTGCCCTCTGGTGGAGATGACTTCATTTGGCTGTGTCCCTCAGTATTTTTCCATCAAATACCACACTGCAGAGGAAGTTTGTCCTTTATAGAGATTACTTTACAGACTTTTAAAATTCTGTCTTGTTCATATGCATTCCTACACAAATAAGACAGGACTCTTTTTGTTTAAAAATATAAATTTATGTTTTTTATATATGGAGACACATGTATATTCGCTTCTGTTTTCTCAGCCAAAGAACTCTTTTAAGATATCAGGTAGAAATCAGTTAATGTTTGTACTGGATTATCCACAAATGTAAATAGCATTTCATCTCCTAGAAACTTGAAGAAGCTGAAAGGAAAAGCCAGCACCAGCTTGAGAACTTGGAACGAGAACAGAGATTTTTAAAGCGGCGACTGGAACAGCTGCAGGGTCCTCAAGAGATGGAACGAATACGAATGGACAGCATTGGATCAACTATTTCTTCAGATCGTTCTGATTCAGAGCGAGGTAGGCAGTGTGCCTTTTTTCTAATGAAATACTAAGCATCTTTGTATCTGGATAAGGAGGTACACTGTATTTGCTTCCTTTTTCACCAACTCTGACGTTTTATGCAATCACAACATTGTATAGTCCTGCCTGTGTGAACTACGGAATTCTTTTTCTCTGGGGAATATCTGTCTGTCTGTCTGTCTGTCTGTCTATAACTTTTCCATTTTGAAATACTTAATTTTCATCAATCTTAACCCAGTTTTCCCTTATGTTAACATCTTATATAACCATAATAGAGTTATTAAAACCAGGAAATTAAAATGACATAATACTATTAAGTAATCTGCATATTTTACTCAAAATTTACTAGTTTTCCCACTGATGGCCTTTGCCTGGTCAAGGATCCTATGCAGCATCCCCTGTTGCGTTAGCTAGTTCCTCAGTCTTTCTTTCATGATCATAACACTTCGAAGAATATTTGCCAATCTTTTTATACAGTGTTCCCCAACTTGAGTTTATCTGATGTTTTTAAATTATTGGATTGAGGGTATACATTTGGGGCAAAAAATACCATATAAGTGATGTTGTGCCCTTCAGTTCATTGTTTCAGGAAAATGTGCTGAGTTATGTTTTATTATTGGTGATATTATTTTCGTTATATTTTAAAGTACCACACCCTTTATTTCTTTTTCTACCTATCCTTGAACATTTGTCTTTGGCAGAATTATAGAACAGAAATCAACCAAAAATGAAACATTCCCACGACCTCAGGCCTTATACCACAATAAAATATCCTGAGGTGAACCTTGATGATTTTAAGCCTTAATTTGAAAAAACAGAACTAATGAGATCTTGAAGATTCTAAAGTATTTATATAGGTGACACTGAGTTTTTTGTTTTGCCCTTTTTAATGGAAATTTCCAGACATATTCAGAAGTAGAGAAAATAGATTAACTCCCAGGTACCCACCATTCAGTTATAATAGCTGTCAACATTCTGTCATTCTTGTTTCATCTATAGATGTTCAAATATGAAACTCATCAAGCATAGTTTGTCATGAATGAAAAATCCTATTTTCATTTTAGTTCTTATTGGATAAAACAATTTTTAACTTTTGTTTTTAAAATGTGCATTATTATTATGTATTATTGGTGATAGTATGTGTAGTAGTTGACAAGGTATCTGTAGGCATCATGTATGTATTTGAGGGTTTATGTTTGGGTTTTGAAGTTAAATACCACCACCTCAAATGCCTTTCCTATAATCCTATAGATCTCACTATAATTCAGAGACTTATTTTAAGCTTCAGGCTTTTATTTCAAACTATATTTGGGACTGAGAATGCAACTCAGTGGCAGACCACTTGCCTAGCATGCACAAGACTGTGGGTTCCATCCCTAGACAGGGGGAGGAGGAGGAGGGAATTTCAAGCTATATTTGGTGCAAGAAAATTAAAGACAAATCCCTCAAAATCTGCTTTATAACAATTGGCTTATTTTAGTTACTAAATAGCAAAATATCTTCACTATGAATTATAGAAGTCTATAGAACTATCTGCAGAATGGTATCTCCAAAGGCCTGAATGAGTAAATTTTCTAGTTTGCTATTTTTTTTTTTCTTCCAGTATTGGAATAAACCCAGGGCTTTGCGCATGCTAGGCAAGTACTTTATCACTGAGCTATACCCTCAGCTCCTAGATTGTCTATTTTTAAGTTTATGGTATCCCTCTTCTAGTCAACCCTGATTAGTAAACAGCACTAAGAATTAGTTTTTGGTTTAATGTAAGACAGATGTCGTTAAACCACTTAGGGTTGGGATCTTTTAATATTAATTACTAATTCCCAAATAGGCACAGTACTTTTTGTGGGAGGTCCAGACAGACTGGCGTCAACAGGGTTTTAGTAAACTTGCTGCCTAAATTAAGACCACCATTGTAAACCAGAAATTCCACTGTGCAGAAAGTATTTCTTTGACCTTTGGTTTCTCTGTTCTCCAGAGATCACTGATAAAAAACTGATTGTATAACTTTCGTTTTATACCACTTCCCTCATGTCTTTTAATTTTTGAAGGTGCACACAGATTATTAATGTTCTCCCTTTTTTTTTTTCCCCCCCCCCCCCCTTTGGCAGAGGAGATTGAAGTGGATGTTGAAAGCACAGAGTTCTCCCATGGAGAAGTGGACAATATAAGTACCACCAGCATCAGTGACATTGATGACCACAGCAGCCTGCAGAGTATTGGGAGTGATGAGGGTTACTCCAGTGCCAGTGTCAAACTTTCATTCACTTCCTAGAACCCAGCATGACATAACAGTGCAGGGCAAAATATTCACTGGGCCAATTCAGTACAATCTCTTAAATTGGGTTCATGATGCAGTCTCCTCTTTAAAGCTAAACAAAACTATACTTGAACAAAAGGGTCAAAAGACCTGTATTTAAGCAAATACTTAGCAAAAAGTGGGGTAGAGCCTCCCCAGCAGAACAAATATATTCAGAATATTCACATCGGAAAAAAAATCACAATTTCTAATGACAATGGAAAACTTGTGTGAAATTATCTTGATTTGATTTAGTTGGTTTCAAAGAGGACCCTGGAGATTCCATCCTCTTTTTCTAATTTGCTCATACCACATTGAGTAGAAACATTTAAAGATGGGGGTTATGAACCCTTCCTGAGCTTTATGGCCCTAGAAACAAAATCAAACCTATAGTAAAGAAAAGATAATCAGGCATTAATCTTGAATAGCTAAGGAGCTATTAAAACTCAGCCTGGGACAGCTTATCATGAAGCCTGTGGATGATCAATTCTTTAAAACAAAAACGAAACAAACCCAAACTCATTTCATGCTCTACAAAAGGAGAGACTCCCATGAAGCCTTTTGAAAGGGATCATCATGCAGCTCAGCTTTCTGTTGAATTCCATGCTAAACAAGCTAACCTTATCCTGCATTGTTAGCACTAGGGCACCCAACCACCATCTCCGCCATCCCACGGCCTAGGGGCTGCATGGGGGCTGTCAAGCATGACAGCCTCTATCACACAAGGCCTATGAGTATGAATTGGGGAGCCAGAAGGAAAAAGCTCCATGTGCCTGTGTCTGCATGGGTCAGAAGAGTTGTGCACTCAGATTAGCAGGCCAAGGTCTGAGCCACGGCAGCATTTTTATTTGAGATTTTGATAACTGTTTATATGTGTTGAAAACCAAAATGACATCTTTTTAAAGCTTGTCCATAAGTAAACATAGATGTCTTTTATAGTGGAAAAACACATGGGAAAAATCATCTATTTTGATGCAGCATTTGATAATGATAAAACACCTCACACCTCACTCTTTATAGTGCACAAAATGAATGAGGTCTGGGCTAGGTAGAAAAAAGGTCAATGCTGTTTTATTTTCTTTTAGAATCATTACCTTTTACCAGCTTTTAACCATCTGATATCCATAGTAGACACACTATCATAGTTAACATAGTTAAGTTCAGCACTTGTCTCATTTAATGTAAAGATTTGCTTCCATTTTCTACAGGCAGTCAGTCTTCTTCACAATCCCACTGTGCAGGTGCTATTGTTGCTCTTATAAATGTTTTCAGAAATGTTATTTTCTTCCAAGTGAAATTTCTAGCCTGCACTTTGATGTCATGTGTTCCCTTTGTTTTTCAAACTCCAAGGTTTTCCTTTGGTCCTCCCTCTCTTACCCTGGGAAACCTTCCTGGAGACCTTACCCTCAGCTGTTTGGACTTTGTATACTTTAAATAATTTAACTACCCTTAATTACTTTAAAAAAAAAAAAAAAAGCTTTATGATTTTCATAACTTATTGCTGATTTTAATGGGTTGTTAATTTCAGTCCTGTAGTTTTATTTTATGTTTAGATAGGGCTGGGCAAGGAAAAAGAAAATAAAGACAACCATATTTAGCAGTGCAGTTGAGTTGTGTGTTAATGTTAGACTATCCTTTTGTGAGTAGCACTTCAACAGCATTCCCTACTTTTATATATGGAGTGTACCAGCTTGGTCGTACATAAGGCCTCAGCATATATATACTCACTTGTTCTTGTGCTCTTCCTGTGCCTCCAAAAATATCTTTTCCTTGATTGTGCTGTGTTTGAGTGGAAGAAATTCTTTGAAGTAGATGTGTGTGTGAAAAACTGCATGCCTTTAAAACCCAGTACTAGAACTTGCTACATTTGAGGTGCTGGGAATTAAGGAAAAACATGACAAAACAGATGCATTTCTGTGGCCCAAGTAAACTGTTTGTGGTTTCATTTATAATTATTACTGGCTGGGTCAAGATGTTGCTCTATATATTTGCTTACTTTTGACTTTCCCAAGTGAGACAGTTTAAAGATTGTACTAAAATTACCATGGAAAGTAAATAGAAGCCAATGACTGAAGTTCTCTTTTGTTATTCCCATGGCATTCACTGGCATTATTTGGCATAGGGCTGGAATTTGGGACAATATTCAGGCACACTTGAGGTGCTGCCATTTTGTTGTGTATGTACAGGAAAATGGCCTGGGAAGCCTTTGTTACAAACCCATAGTACATATTTCAACTGCCCCCTAAACTATACTTTCCCTGGTTTGTTTTCCTTTGGGGGGTGGATATGGGTTAGATTGTACCAGCAAGAAGTATTAAATTTTTAAAAGACAAAATGAAGACACAAAAGTTCACACAAGAAATAAAAGGTGAATAAAGAGCACCAGAGTTATTTTCTAACACCCTTCTCCATGAAGGCAAAAATATGGATGAGTATCCACAACTGTCTCCTAAATGTTTATGTTGGTACTGTCAGAAGTCCAGAATTAAGAACAATTTGAAATTTAATTGCTATCTCTGTTCTAAAATTTAAACAGGTGCATATCTAACTGCAGGTACCCAGTAACTGCTTCAAGTAGGACACATTTGTCATTGTCATCTGATCTTTTAACTTTTTAGGGAAGCCCTTTGGCTAGAGTATTATGGAACCTGAAAAGTCTTTAAGTTCTCATTTGGCCCTTTTGCCCCCATTAATCTTGTTTGGATCCTCTTCTAGTAAAATGCTTGTTGAGTGATGCTTATATTACCAAAGGATTCTGATAAGTCATTGACTCAGATGAGTATAAATATGAAAACTATAGGGAAAAAAATGCTTTTTCTCATCCTCATGATGATGCCTGTATGGTAATTCCTGTTATTAGAATTATGAAGGGGTTTTAAAAGGCAATGGTAATTTTGAGGCAGAGCTTCTTACTCTAATGCCGTACTGCCTCCTGGGTTCCTACCTTCTGTACAAACTGTTTAGCCTTTTAGGAATTTTGAGAAATTTTTTTCCTTCACTTGAATAAACAACTGCCTTTCCCCTGCTTTTATTATCCTTCTATACCTCAAATATCCCTAACCCAAATCAAAGTCAGATTCCAAAAACACCTACCAATATAGCATAATATGGGGAAAGCAAGCGGGGCGCGGTGGCGCACGCCTGTAATCCAAGTGACTTGGGAGGCTGAGTCAGCAGGATCGCGAGTTCAAAGCCAGCCTCAGCAACTTAGCAAGGCCCTAAGCAACTCAGTGAGGCCTGTCCCTAAATAAAATACAAAATAGGGCTGGGGATGTGGCTCAGTGGCTGAGTGTCCCTGAGTTCAATCCCTGGTTCCAAAAAAATAAAAAATAAAAAAAAATTGGGGAAAGCAAGGGTTTTAATTACAGTTAATCCCATTCTAACATCTAGTAGACTCTGAGCTAGTTATTTAATCTCTTCATGGAATGGAAAAGTTGCTATAAATACTACCTTCATCTTGAAATGTAAGGATTAGGCTGATACATGCAACTTACCGCCCTACCCCCAAAATCCATGTGAGTAGTACCAAAAAAGAAATGAAGAGAGCTACTTCTCTACTTTTTCTGATGAATACACCCTTCTAATTTCCTTAATACTGAAATTTAGGTCAGGTGTGGTGGCACATGCCTATAATCCTAGTGACTCAGGAGCCTAAAGAAGTAAAATTGCCAAATCACAATGCCAGCCTTAGCAACTGAGACCCTGTCTCAAAAAATAAAATGGAACTGGTAGCTCAATAGTAAGGCACCCCTGGGTTCAATCCCAAGTACCAAAACAAAAAACAAAAACACAACCCCAAATTGAATTTTGATTATTTTAACTGATTATGTCTTAGGAAAGGACTTTTAAAAAATTGTTTTTGTGTGGTGCTGGGGATTGAACCTAAGGCCTCATACATCTTAAGAATGTACTCTAAGCCGGGCGTGGTGGCACACGCCTGTAATCCCAGCACTTGGGAGGCTGAGGCAGGAGGATTGAGTTCAAAGCCAGTCTCAGCAACTTAGCGAGGCCCTAAACAACTCAGTGAGACCCTGTCTCTAAATAAAATACAAAATAGGGGGGGGGAGGGCAAAGGGGGGGGGGACCCATGGGGTCAATCCCCAGAAACACAAAAAAAAAAAAAAAAAAAAAAGAATGTACTCTTATCACTGAGCTACTCCTATTCCTGAAAAGGGCTATTTTTAAAATATTGGTTCATATTAACACAATTCCATGGTAGTATTTTTCTTTTGAGATAGTGTTTCACCATGTTGCCTAAGCTCCTCTACATCTGGTGAGCTCAAGTGATCCTCCTGCCTCACCCTCCCAAATAGCTCTAAGTAACTACAGGTGTACATGCCTGACTTGAATTTTGATTTATCTTATAAAATTTCTTAAAGGCTTTATAAGATTAATGTCATCAGTTTTTAGTGATTATCTGGTCTTTATTAAAATGGACTAACCTGAGAATGAACATATTTCATACTGATAACCCCTGTGTGATAATGAGTGCCCTAGTTAACAAAATTCAGAGCTGACCTTGCCAAGTAAAGAAAATTAGCTATCTTCTTGGCCCATCTTCCAGATCTAGTAGGAAACTGGTTTTCTTGTGGGCTATGTCTGATTCTTTTGAATACAGTGTAGTTAAAGAGAGGTACTGGCTGACAGTTTTACTTCTTGGTGTGGTCTTTTCTTCCAAGTCACGATTATGAAAAATGGCTCAGATGAAATGCACTTAAAATACTGCCAACTAATCTATAATTTTGGGAAACTTTTCAGTCCCTCAATTCTTTGCTCCCTGCCATGGGGAATGCTTAAAAAGTTTTTCTTGGTAGGGCAATAATTGAGATATTTATTTTAGATGTTCACACCAGGGCACAGAATAACATTGCAAAAATATAACAAGAGCCATAAAATATTTCTAAAGTGTATATTAAAAGAGTATAAATTTAAGATCAGTTGTTTCTAAATTAGTAACATCACCACTTTCTGAAAGCTAGATCAACTAACCTGACAGCACTTTTGGAGGAAAAAAACAAACAAAAAAACTCCAGGCAAAAGAACCAAAGGGATACTTACTCTTCCTTCCTGCTACTTCTGAGCAATGAACAACTGGACAATTACCATCTATTAAAGACTAGCCTAGCTGCAGATCTCAGGCTTCAACTCTAGTTTCTCAGGATATGGAATCAAGTTTCCTCCAAGCCTGAATTCTTTCTTGGGTCACAAATTCACTGCATCTTGCTAAAGTAAGTACAGGGCTTGAAAGGGAAAAAAACAAAAGCACATCAGTTTTACCAAGAAAGGGAAATCAAAGAGCAAAATAATAACCATGATTTTGGGCCCCAACTTGAAAAAGTAGCTCTTCAAAGGAAAACTCAACCTTTCCTACTGAGTATTAAGTATGGCTCCATTTGCTTTGCTTTAAAAAAAGACTAACTGGGGAAACATTACAATTTAAACAATTTCAGTGACTTGAGTCTACACTGATTTCATAAAGTCAACAGGAGAAGTGTAAAAGAAGTAAACATCTAATTTTTATTGTCTGGGAACTGAATAATAAATATCCCAAATTTGAGATTTTTAGCTAGTTCCACTGTCAGTCACTATAAATCCACTGTTAATTCTCAGATCTGCTTTATCCCACTTAAGGCCACAAAAGAAACATCTTTACATATATAAGCTGAAAAGGCAGGAAAAACCTACACAGAAATTTAATACTATCTTATGTCATCTTTTATTACTTACTCTTGCCTAATCCAAAACACTCTTAGGATGTCCTATCTCTAATACTGGTTTCTGAACCTCTTAAGAACTTATATATACAGATAAGACATGCTTAAAAAAAAATTATATAGAATGTCAGGGATTCAATTATTGGGGGGGAGGGGGTTGTTTAAACTACAGAATTACCTGTTATTTTGCCTGCTATGCTCTTCCTCTCCACTGCAGTAAAAATTCAGTTTAACTTGCAACTCAAAAATCCTAGATATAAAGAATGTTTACATTTACTGTTGAATTTATATTGCTATTTATACTGACTTTCATAGTATAATGCAAATACTTAATACAATTCAGCAGATATTGAGTCTTCTAAAGATTTTAACAAATACAAAAGCTTGCTGGCTTAAATAGATATTCTCCTTTTATATTTCATTTATTATCCAAATTAGGCAAAAAGCTTAATCAAAGCTTTAGATATATTTTTGGCTAAATTTGCAAATGATTGTTTTCATCCTATAAAAGGCCTAATTATAAAATTATAATCTACAGATCACAAATCAATTTTCCTTTATTACCTGGTGTTTTCCCTTGCTATTTACAAGTGAGATATACTCAGTATTAAAACCATATATGAAAACAGACACACCACCTTTCGCTATACAAAACAAGCTTAAAAAAATGGGAATTTTAGAGTAATTTAACTGATGTATTTTGCATTTGATGCCTAGTTTTCAAAACTAGGCTAATAAAACTGCCACTAAATGGAATTTTTCTTTAAAAATCAAACTTCTTTTACATTTAACCTAAAAATATGGTTCTCAGCTAAGTATGTACATCAGAATCATCTATGGTGTTTGTCAAGCCTTGGCCTGGGTAAGTCTGGGATAAGAACCAGACCCAGGAATTCCTCTTAAAGAATTAAAGGTGACTTTTATTATAACCCTCTCCCTTTTCCATTAAGAAATATGTCCTTGTATGAAGAACAATTTTAAACCTTTCTAGAATTGACACATCTTTCTTGGTAAGTTGGCAACATTTCAATAAGTTACATTTGGGAGTCTAGGGATCCTGAAATCACAAGCAAGTGGGTATTTTTTATTTTTGGAACTGGGGATTGAACTCAGGGGCACTTGGCCACTGAGCCACATCCCCAGTCCCATTTTGTATTTTATTTGGAGACAGGGTCTCACTGAGTTGCAGAGCACTTCGCTTTTTGCTGAGGCTGGCTTTGAACTCGTAATCCTCCTGCCTCAGCCTCCCTGAGCCACTGGGATTACAGGCGTGCACCACCACACCAGGCTGCAAGTGGGTATTTTTATCCATTGCAATGTGAACTCCTCTTGTTCAGGTTAAGGAAAGAAGATCAGCTATTCACCATTGCCACTTTACAGTAAATGGCAGATTTTTCTACAGTGCTTACCATATACCTGACACTGTAGTTCTTTACATGTATTAACTCAATCCTTAAAACCTAAGGAAACAATTGTTATTAAGTCTATGGAGAAAAGTGAAGCAGAGGAGCTATACACATTAGCTAATAAATGGGGAGCCAGGAATCCTTGCTCTTCCAATATGCTCTGTTAACCTTTCTACATGTTAATTAACAGCATTGGTTGTGCAATTAAAAAAATGAATTTGGGGCTGGGCATGGTGGCGCATGCCAGTAATCCCAACAGCTTGAGGCTGAGGCAGGACTTAAGAGTTCAAAGCCAGCCTCAGCAATGGTGAGGCACTAAGAAACTCAGCGAGACCCTGTCTCTAAATAAAATACAAAACAGGGCTAGGGATGTGGCTCAGTGGTTGAGTGCCCCTGAGTTCACTCTGGTACCCCCGCCCCCCAAATTAACTTGGGTTACTAATTTTTGGAGTGTTACAACCATTCACTCTTTGAAATGGTCAGTAACTAAAGTGAAATGTCAAACTTCGATAAAATATATACAGGCATTCCTACTTATGAGTCATAAATCAGTAGTTTACATATCAGTCTGTCAGTTTCAGAGCTTCAAGTCTCCTTTCTTGACAGGAGAAATTCTACACTAAATTTTATACAAAAGCTTTGTAAGGCCAAGATTCCTATTCAATTTTAGAATACACAGAACTTACTTTGATTTGTAAAATACTATTGCTCTCCTACTCCTCATTAAGTATCTTCTCAACTTCAGCATCAAACTGTGCTTCTCCCAGAAGTTCTAACTTTCAATTTAGTCCAGAGACACCATCTTCCTTCCTGACACTAGGATTTTCCAAAGGGCAATTTCTAGGTCTTTAACACAAGGGCTCCTGATCTTATACTATATGGCTCCTATTTTCTAAACAGATACTTGTTATGATATGGTTACTTTTACTCCTTTTCCCTACTGCAAAGCCCTCCATTCATATGCAGAAAGGAAGGTCCATAGGGTCAAAGGAGGAGTAAGGATCAGTTCCAACAGAGATGCCTATACGAATACCAGGTGAACTACTCTCCCAACAAACATAAGATAATCTCAAAAAAAAAAAAAAACAAAAAAAAAAAAAACAAAACCATTTTGGGATCACATAATTATACCAAATTTCTTGCTAGTGCATTTTCATTCAAAGAATTCTCCTGTTATCTTTCAAGGCTACTACTGATTATTTAAAAGTTATGCTCTTGGGCTGGGGATATAGCTCAGTTGGTAGAGTGCTTGCCTTGCAAGCACAAGGCCCTGGTTTCAATCCCCAGCACCATAGAAAATAAATAAAGGGCTGGGGATATAGCTCAGTTGGTAGAGTGCCTGTCTCGCAAGCACAAGGCCCTGGCCAGGTTCAATCCCCAGCACCGCAAAAAAAAAAAAAAAATAAATAAATAAATAAAATTTATGCTCTTAAAATGTTTTTACAATGGGAAAATCATACAGCTACGAAATCTCAATCTTAAGTTTGAATAAACCCTAATAATTTAAAAAGATGTTTGTTACAATGAGAGTACGATGAATATTAGTATACTTTAAAATTTTTTATTTCCAAGTTTTTAGGCTTTATGTAGCCTTTTCTCTTATGTAATCTATGCCTGGTTTTGGGTCTGGAGGAAGGGAAAGAATTCTACTTCTTACTGTTACCCTAAAAGTCTCAATTTATCAAAGAAACTAAAATTTGTGAAATAAAAACTTAATTTTTCCCCTTATGCAAAAATTTGCAAACACCCCAATACATAGCACAAGCCATTAAGACAAGACTAGGTGGTCCTTTGATACCCAACTCTTAATGTCTAATGGAAGGAATACTTAAGAATTTATTGAAACCTTTATCACATAATCAAAATATTCTTTAGTGGCAATTCTGTGTGCAAGTTTGAGGCTATATTACCATGTCAAAGCTAAAGACTTCATCCTGTTGTTAACACACCCTGGAGATTTTAAAAACACTTTATTTAATAAAAGTTAAACATACAAAACCGAAATTAACACACAGTCTAAAAATCATCTTCCATGAATAGGAAGACCCTTTTCTATGCATGTATTTGGCTTTAACTCAACTCAAGATAACTGATGCTCACACCAACAAATGCTGGCAACTTGATCTAGTTAATAAAAATTAAAAACTCAGCTACATGAACATAATATACAGGGAAATTATGGTCAGATTAATGCACAAGAAATACAAGAAATTTTTAATGATGAAACATTCAGTACTCTTGTTCATTAATTTAGCCTTAGTTTTTTACAAAAATAGTATCTACACTGTATACAGGGCTATACATCAGCTTTTTGTTTTCCCATATAAACATTACACATCCAAAAATGGTACCACTAACTATAAGTGAAAAAAACCAACAAAAGGAAAAGCAAACATACAAAACCACAAAACACCAAACAAAAAACACCTTAGAAAGGTAGCTCATCCTAACATGGTTTCTTACATAAAACTAAATGAATAAAATAAAAGCTAGATCAATTTTAGAGATGGTGTACAGGCTTAGAAAACAAGTCACTGAAGGAAAAAACCTCAGAACAAACTTCACCATTTACAAATTAACCCATATTTTGGCTTGTCTGGGTAAGAGCTCCGTTTTAAAGTTGAAGACAGGTGGGGGGGACGAGATCCAAAAGATCTCTTTAGCAAGTTGGTGTTTTGTCTTGATGTTCCAATGAACTGGTAGAATGTGTCAAGTTCAAAGCATTTGAAAATTATAATTATGACTTACAAAAAGTTTACACCATCAGTCCAGTGGGGGGGCCTGATATCAGGAAGATCAACAATTCAATTAAGTGCTGATTTAAGCAGCATCTATCTAGAAAAGTTGCCTTATTCAACAAACTGAGGGAACTATGGTAGTAGAAATGAAAAGTAAATGAATAGCAGTTATCAAATGCAATTTCTTCAAGTTTCATTCTATTGAAGTCAAACAATGACAACAATGGTATCTTCCTTACTCATCTAACAAATAATTTACCTTTAGAAAAATATAAGGATAAAAAGGTAAATGTAAAGCCCTGCAGAGATGAAATCCGACAGTTTTTCTGATTATTGAGGCATCAAATGCCTGACATTGTATTTAGAGGTATCTTGATACTGTGTCATAGGTTTATCAGCAATTCCACAAGTTCCTACTCCAACTTTGCCAGTAACACTCTCAGGTGAAGCAAAAATACTCCTCTTTACCTAGGGGAAAGAACAGAAACCACTTCTGATTAGTTTGGGAAAAAAAGGAAATTTCAACTTTAATGTTAGAATATTCTAGTTTCAAACATTTAAAAAAAGAAAAGCTCATTGCTAGTGTCAAAATTCATTACTGGAAGCCATTTATTCTAACTTCTAAGTTGTGAAAAATATCACTACACCCTATAAACACTTATAACACTTGGGCATTTACATGTCTCCAGATTATAGTTCTGCAGTCTCAAATCCAATCCTAATTTGCAATATGAGTTTTCGGTTCTGGCATGACTAGAAGTCTGACTATATTGAAGCTTATAGCAGGGCCTGTTGGATGTCTAAATTATAAAGCCCCTTGCCCTTTGTAAATCATAAACATCAAAAAGGAAATACTACTTTCCAAAATTCATCTCTACCAATGGAAGTGAAGATATGAATAAAAGTCAGGTTATCTTTACTCTGAACTTCCATGGATGCTGTGGTTATTTTCCACCCAACACCCAGAAACTTAATCAAAAGAACTTAAAAGCTCTTTTAAATAAGATCTAACAGTGATGCACATAAAGGCATATTAACAAAGCAGAGTTCAGCACAATGTCCCTAAGTGGTATGTAAAGCAGCAAATAATTTTTCAAATTTGTCGTTCCTAATACAAACTCATTTGTAATATTTTTATTGTAGAGACAGTGGCTTATAGAGATATTTTTCAAAAGGCAAAACTGGGGAATGACAAGGACTTTGAATATAGGTTAATCATAGTTTCAAAAATCTATGCACCTCCATTCTCATTTTAAACTTATTTTAATGACAGCTGCATTTTTCAGATTAGCAAAGTGTGATGAATAGGTTTACCAACCTGGCCTTTTTTGTTTTTAGAATAGGCTCTGTTGTTGAATTGTTGCCATTTCACCTTCTGGTCCTCTCTTTCCTGTTCAAGTTCTTTTATTCTCTGTGCTTTTTTCAAAGCTTTCTTCTTTTTGTATTCACGCTGCTGGGCAATCATTTCCTTTCTGTGTGGTAAAAAACAGCTAAATGTCAACTATTAAGATTTAAAAGACAACCTCCTTATGGACCTTAGAAGTGCTGAAAAAAAAAAGTCTAATAAACTTATACACACCTCTCTCCGTGAATAAAAGCACTGAATCATTAAAATCAATGCCAATCACCTGGCATTAGTGTACTGTTTTTTTTGTTTTTAAGTTTTTAGTATCCTTGAAAGCTTTCATACATAATGTAATCTCTCACAAATACAAATCGAATATTTCAGCTATGACTTTTTAAAAATTTTCTATTGGTGCAATATAATTATATATAATAGTGGTATTCATTATGTCATACTCATACAAGCACGTAACTATAACTTTATATTTGACCTTCTTTTTTTTTGTTTTTGGTACCAGGGATTAACCCAGAGGGTGTTTAACCACTGAGCCACGTTCCAAGCCCCTTTTTTATTTTTTGAGACAGGGTCTCACTACATTGGTGAGGCTGGCCTCAAACTTGCCATCCTCCTTACCTTAGCCTCCCAAGTCACCAGGATTACAGGTATGCACTACCACACCTGGCACTTTATTTCACTTTTATATATCTTTCACCAGTGTTTTAGAAATAAGGTGAATTTCAATATTAATAGCTGCCTAAAAATCAATTTCCAAATAGACATAGTTAATAAGTATTAGCACAACATTTGAAAAAAGTATATGAATAGATTGAATGCAGATAAAACTATTTCCCTAGATTTGGGAGAATGCAGCAGCATAAGGGAAATCACAGCTAACAATTCTTTTTAAAAAAATATATATATTTTTAATTGTAGATGGGCACAATACCTTTATTTTATTTACTTAATTTTATGTGGTGCTGAGGAGTGAACCCAGTGCCTCACACATGCTAGGCAAGTACTCTACCACCAAGCCACAACCCCGGCCCATAACAATTCTTAAAAACAACAAAAAGAAAAAACTGTAGAGTTTCAAAAAACATCCTACACAGGATTCTAAATAGGATTAAAGCCTAAAACTACCAAAAATCTTCAGTTAATACCAACCAAATGAAAGGTGAAGAAATAAATCTTTTAGGAGAGGCAATAAAATCTAGATCTCTTACCGTGTAATCACCACCATGAAGCTAAGTATGGCTTTTTATACAGTAGCCAAAAAACTAAAACACTTTTACAATCTAATTTTTCTTACTGGGAATGTTTATGTGTTATTTTAACAAAAGACAAAATTTTCCCAAATTCAAATATATTTATGTAGCAACTTAAAATTTGAAAACTCCACCTGTCAGTCCCAAGTTTTTATCACAGGGATCTTTCTGTTACTTCTATATCCCTCTAGGGCAGTTTTCTTGAGAAAACTACCCTGGATAACTGCAGAGTCAGTACCTCTCTTTGCTCCCTTCACATGTGTGTTCTATCCCTTTATAACTTCTACACTTTATTATTAAAGTGCTTCTTTGATTATGTGTTCTCTTTTGATATAAACTCAGTAGAGAAAAGGCCCAAGTTGGTTTCCATTAGGTAGTTGTAGCTCCTGGCTTATAAAAAATATAGTAGGAGGATATTTTTAGTACACTACTTAGTACATTACTGTATCCTCCTAATATGGAATGCCCAAGAGGCAACCAATGTCTTCACTTTACTTAAGGCATACATATAACAGATCACGTTGAGCCTATGTCACGAATCTTTAAAACAATGACAGGGCTGGAGCTGCGGCTCAGTGGTAGAGCACTTGCCTGGCAAATGTGAGGCCGTGGGTTTGATACTCAGCACCATATATAAATAAATAAAATTTTAAAAAGATCCATTGACAGTTAAAAAAAAAAAATTGGTAGTCTAAGATTCTCACCACAATCTAGCCTACATATATCTTCCATTTGCAGACTCCCTAAGCACCCAAATAGGGAACATCTAAAACACCAAAGTTACTTACTTTGACATGGGCTTATTGCCACTGTCTTCCTTTGCCTTCCTTCCTTCTTCTACAGGCTTCAGGTTCAACAGTGGAGTCACTTCAGCATTTCCATAACCAGCAAAGGTAATTGCAGCGGTGCCATTTTCTTCATCTATCTCCTCAATCTCCGCTTCGTAACACCTGTAAAGATATCATGGCTGTAAGCAGGTGAGTAAAGATTTAGTACTCAGCCTATAAGACTTATACTGCAGAGATTCAATTATTATATGTGACTAAAATGAAACTTCTGTACTTAAATGGCCCCTTTGAGAAAAACAAATCAAGAGTTGTTGGAGTTAGGGCATCTGCTATCAAAAAAGAAGTCCTAATCAAAATATTTCCAAAAAATATTACCAGAAAAGTCTCTTAAAATATATATCTACTCAATGTGCTTTAAGTTCATCTCTTTGAGGAAAAAAAAATTCTTACAGGAATGATTTCAGCATATGCACTTCACAGAAATCTGAAGTAACCAACTATTCACTCAAGCTTTCAACTTAAGGAGAAAATAATTTAGATTATTTTGGAGAATACCTATTTGTGGTTCTCTCCTCTGGGATCTAAGCCATTCTTTTTCCCCAAACTTAATTTAAAGCTAAAACTAAACTTTATTAATGGCAACCACCCAGGAGTTGACTCTGTAAATCACATTGCCTATATGGAAAGATTAAAATAGGGTAGTTCAAACTGAATAAAAAGTCTTACCATTGTATTTTATTATTTCATGTTATAGTTAGAGGTTTTTTTTTTTTCTACACTTACTGTCCATCTTCACTCCAGATCGCCATACACTTGTCTCCAACTTTCCATGAATGAGTGGGTTGAGCAGAAGCAAAACTGTCTGAACTTGCAAGAGTTTCTGATGGTTGAGTTGACAGGAGGTCTTTGGTTAGTTCTATAACTTCCTAAAAAAGGATGACCAAACCACAGCATTAATTTTATAATTCACAGTATCAACTATTTTCTTAGTTTTCAATAACAGCTCTCGAACCACATAGCATTTATTAAGTACTCTACATAGTTTATAACACTACTAAGAAAATACTGAGATTATCTCCATGTTGAAACTAATATTTTACACTAGTGGAGCTGTGATTTAAGCCTAATAGATATATTCAACTTAACCACAAATACTAATAGAAATAAACTTGAGCATATGCCATGTATTATTTCAAAATGCTTATTAGCAAATAAATCTCTAAAGATGAGAAATAAAGTATGAGGGATTGAATTAGATTTGAGGACCCTTTTACTTTTGTCATGTATATTTCATGCAACTGTTCTGTTTTGTAGGTATTACTTAGCAGTTGTATTAACTGTCTAGCCAACACCCCCATGCTCCCCAATTCCCTAAACACTTCAAGCTGCCTTATTTGGAAACAAAAATATTCCTACTTACACATATTTCTACCAAAACACTGTAGGCATATGTAAAAGAAACCAGTAGTCTTCCTAGTCATTTAATATAAACCTCACACCAACTGAGTAATAAGCACACATCAAGTTAATTTAAATATCCTATACCTTGATATTATTAAGCACATCAGCACAGCTTCATTTAAAAGGAAAAAAAACATAAAAGTAACAGGCAGGCAATGCCTCTGTGTGGCTAATATTTTCTAATTCAGAATCACATTTATTGGTTTCCTTCAAAGGTATGTTAGAGATGGTTCTAAAATTTGAGAAATAGTACAAATTAATAGATTCTGCTACCCATCTGCTGTATTTTTACTCTAATGAGGATCCAAGTTATGCACCCTTTTATCTGATTGTTTTAAAAGTTTGCATACCTATTCCCCCACATTGTTTTATTTGAAATATACTATGTGTTTGGGAAGAAAAACTGGCAGTTACCTCTACTTAGTTTCTTCTGGCTCACTCTGAGGTTTCATAATGGTAGTTCTGGTTCAGTAGCCAAGATAGTTAAATATTAGCTCTCTCCTGAAGTTTCTAGATCTTACTGGCTACTTCTGAAAAACTAATATTTGTGTCAAAAAAAAAAAAAAAAGAAAAAGAAATAGTAGCCTTTGGAGAAAGGCTGATTTTGTGGATTAAAGAACAAGAAGACTCAGATTTAAGTTAAAGATTTAGTACAGTAGTATCTCTAAGTTTTATTAGCTGCCATAGTTATTTCAACACTTTTTTTTCTTTTGCATAGTCCCTGAAGATAGGACATGACTGTATTCTAATTTTTTTGGTGGTAATGGAGATCAAACTAAGGTCTTGTGCATTCTAGGTAAGTACTCTACCACTGAGCTGTACCCAAGTCCTCAAATACATTTTTTTTTTAGTTGTAGATGGAAACAATACTTTCATTTTATTTATTTTTATGTGGTGCTGAGGATCAAACCCAGTGCTGTATGCCAGGCAAGTGTTCTACCACTGAGCCACAACCCCAGGCCCTCAAATACCTTTTAATTAGACAGTCCTTTGCAAATAAAGCAAAGACATTCCAAATAAAGTAGTATGCAGAGGATAGTAAATTACCCAGTTTTTAGTTAACCCCTTTTAAAGCCAGGAATATATCCAATAAACCTGACTCAAGAGTCATTAAATACTTTCACCATCCTCCTATAGATTGTTTAACCATTAAAGCTCAAACACAAATTTTCACTTATACATCTCATATTCAGAACTCTTTTTTTAAGACGGACTATTTTCCCACTAGTATTCATAAGGAAAAAATATTTTTTAAAGAAAATGATCCTCAAAAGCTGTGCATGTTATAAAGAAGAGCCCTGCACTGAAATGATCCTTTTTCAACAAAAACAAAATCCAGAGCATTTACCCTTAATGTCCTGTAACTAATTCTGCCATAGTTTTACATATACTTCCCAACAAACTATGAACCTTCTAATTTTTTGTTTTCTTCACATGTGCATATGGACGAAAGTATCAGAAAACTATTTTATGTATGAGGGGGTTCTCAAAGGTACATACCATTAATTACTTTTCCTCCCCCAAGTCTGAGTTCTGAAACTGCTCCTTCATTGACAGATGGGCAGCAGTTACAGTAATCGGCAATTCCAGGAAGCATCAGGTGTTGTGATCTACATATCAGCAGGTCAAAGGGGGTGCACTCAAGCACTCTGCTTACTGAAGGAAGGCGTTTCGGGGATGCAGAGAGCCACTGTAATATATGAGACAAGTGACTTGACCCCTGCCTCCTTTAGAACCAGTTTATTCAGCAAAACAGCCTAATAAATTGACTATTTTTGTGATCATCATAGACTGCCTGGGGAGCTAATCAGCTGGTCTAGCCCTGATTTTAATATACCTATTTTATCTTTTAAGTAAAGAAAAGAAAAGGCCATTGGGACTTCAGTAGATTAATCTACTGCCTGCTGAGTAACTATACTATGAAAGACAATAAACTATAAAAGAGATAAACATGGAACCCTTATTAGAAAAAATAGAAGTCACTGAAAAAAGTTCAGAATGTTTTATCATAAATCAAAGGGCAAATAAATTAATAATCAGGATATGATTCCATAAGAATACGAGAAACTAAAATCTATATGATGGTCCAAAATTATGAAAATGAGGAAGTTACAGACTTATTAACCTGAACAGGCTTTTCACCAAATGTGGCAGAACTGGATACTAATGGCACAAGATACATTGCAGAAAGGAAAAAAAAAAACAACATTGTAGAATGGAAACTATAACTGCAGTCTCAAAGAAGACAACAATTACTAGGTGGAAACATGTATCCACATATCATTCAGAATTTTTTCTAATCTTAAAAGATGCTTTCCATCTGAGTAGTTTCAGTTCAAAACAGGCTTCTGTCTAGTAACCAAAATCAAATTTTTTCTCTCATGATGAGAACAAAAAAAGAAACTCATCAAGACTGGTTAGGTAAAGCATTCTGATTTATCACTATCTTAAGTATCAGCACTTACACTTCTAAATCTGGGCCATTCAATGTGTAGTCATTTAATTGAGTAAAAATAAAAATTCAGCACCTTGGTTACCCTAGCTGTGTTTCAAATATTCAATAGTCATACATGTCCAGTGGCTGGTACTGAATATCAAACAAAGAACATTTCCACGATCACAGAAAGGTCTATTAGACAGTATTATTCTACATAGTTATACAGAAGAATATTTTTATTGTCTTTTTGTTTTTTGAGACAGGTTTCTCAATGTTTCCCACAATGCCCTCAAACTACTGGGTTCAAGTGATTTTCCTGCTTCAGCTTTCTGAGAGATCAAACTATAGACTTGCAGCACCACCAGGTCGGCATAGAAAGGAGGATACTTTATAGATAAACAACTAAGTCATTAACTCAACCCTACATAAGTCTTTTAGGAACTCACTATAATGTCTACTATAGTGGTTTTTCCCTACAGTATTTTTTGCTCTAGATTGTATCATATTAAGACAGTTGTACCCAGAGTCTAAAGATAATTTATTCTAGAAATATTAAGAAGACCTGATAATAATGCTGTTTTAAACTCCACTCTCAATTCCTCCTCCACCAGTTTCACATCTTTCCTCCCATTGCCCAGGAAGCAAGATATAATATACAACATTGCACAAATGTTTTCTTTTCTTCAAAGAAAAAAGGACTGCTTTTAAGTTGGTAAAGGTAGACTGAACATCTCTCTGAGGCAAGAAAAACAACGAATTCATTAAGTAGACAAGAGATTGGTTTGCCTTTGTCATATCTGCAATGCATACACTCACAGAACATGTAAGCAATTCACTGAATGGACAGGAGCAAACCACCAGGTTATTTTTACATAAGGACCTCAAAGTAGAGAACCTGTTCCAAAAAAATTTTTTTTCGTATTGACTGGAATCCTGAAATCCATAGGCCTGGCTTCTATGTATTGAAGGATTCTGTTTGAATTGAAATTATCCCAGATATTTTCTGTGTTTTAAAAAACGACATACAATTGCGAGTTCATCCTAAATGTACAATCTGAATTTTAAAATATACACTCATTTTAATTATGCCTGGATAAGCTCTTTCAGAATCCCAAATCTAGATCCCAATTCAGAAAAGTTTCACTTGTTTTCACTTATGATAGCCCTAAAATTTAAGTTTTAATGGGTAACGGGATGGTAAAGGGATAGATTAATTAGTTAGGATATAGAACCAGTAGAGAGATCATCTAATCAAAACACCCTGAAAACTTTAAAAAAATCAGGTTCAAAATTTTAAGGAAGTTCTAAAAGCAAAAAGTTACATACACAGTATTCATAAATTATATATGGTGCCTTTCTTAACCTGGTGTCCTGAGAAACAGCAGGTATTACTGTCATGGTTTTATGTTTGTCTCAAAGCTCAGTGCTGGTTTAAAAAATTTCATACTTACTGAACTCACCCATAATAAATTAAGATCTCCTTTTACCACATCAACTCAACTTGACAGAAGGGTCAAAACTACACTGTAAAACCCAGTCTTGAGTTCAAACACCTAACATTAATACATGTATCTTAATGTATTAATTAATTAATAAAACATGTATCTCTTGGGATATCTTTATGATGTATTTTTAATATAAGATGTAACCCACTAGCTTCGAAAGAAGTTATTAAATGTTTCACTCTCAATATTACATCATAAAAATAATTTTAATCTGATTATTTTTTTTTATCTTATTTACCTTTTGAACTCAATTTCTCTGCTAAGACTTGAAAAATAAAAGCAAATTCCTTTGTAAAGTTTCTTCTCTTGAAAGTCTGAGACACTTTCAAAATCAACTAATTTTTTAAAAATCCTATGAGTATACAATTCTTTTTGATGTATACAAATTGAGGAAATAACCATATTTCCATATTTCTCTACAAGCCTCAGTGCCTATACATATATACCCATATGTGTATATACACAGAAGGGGTATCCCCCCTCCAAGGGTGTTTTGAGTACCTATGAATTCTAAAATATAAATCAACTGAAAGTCACAGAATTTTTTTTAAAGCAATGTTAACTACAATTGTCCATTCATACTTACTTGTAAGTCTTTCTTCAATTTTAGCAAATCTTCATTTTCTCCATTTCCAGATAATGCAGCTTCTACTTGCTGAAGCTGAGCTTTGTAGCTTGCCAGCTGTTTTGCTAGATCCTCTGACATCTGGGGAAAATAAAGAGGTTAAGATCATGAGAACTAAGCCAAATATCAAAGCACAAAAAATACTCCCTTAACCTGTCTGAATTAACCAGTTTTAATTCAAACTCCTCCTGCAGCTTAATGTATCACCATTATTTTTACTTTCGACTTCAGCTAAATCACAAACTTCAAGGTAACAGAGTCTGAAGACTACAAACATTACAGAAATAAAACTCATTTCCAGTTAACTACACAAATAACACTCTTTACTTGAGCAAATCAATTAAGCATGTACACAGAAGTTCTTCTCCAGAATAAAAATCTTTCACCCACTTAAATATGCAGTTGTCGATTCATTTTCTTAAGGAGCAACACAAACACCTGGGCTGGGCTGAGGATGTATGCAGCTCAGCACTACAGCTCACGCCTAGTGTGCACAAAGCCCTAGGTTCGATCCCCAGCACCACAAAACAGAAAAATACTCTCATATAGGCATTCCAAGAAACGTTGCCTTTCGCCAAACGCAACTCGCACAATCTCCTAAAAATGAGAGATGAATGAACTCTTCCTTGATGATCTGTAAGCAATCGTACGGGGTTTTTCCCGTCCAGCAAAAGCCTGGAATGTGGAAAGACCCCAAAGGGTTAAAAGCAAGCCAGGAAGCTAGCTCCTCTTCCAGTCACCAACATCTTTAAGCCCGATACAACTTTGCGGATTGTTTCAGGCCTAGAAAACCAAACATCGGCTTCCAGGGAAACGCCGGAACCCTGCAGCTGACCGACACTCTGCAGAACCGCGCGGGCGTCCCAACCCCACCCGACGGCCGCCCCAGTTTGGCCGTGTTCGCTCTCTAGGCGCGGAGGCCCCAGCGCAGGCCGGGGCCGCTCAAGATCATCTCTGGGTGGGAAAGGAGGTGGGGCTCCTACCCCACGGCCCGCGCCCAGACTTCTGCGAGGCTAGCTCCTCGGTCTCGGGCCTCTGCTCCAACTCGGAGGAGACCGAAGCCCGGCGAGGCCTGACGCTCCCTCAGGGGTTTGTTACCTTGTGTGGGGTTGGGGATGGGGCAGCGGGAAGGGGTCGGGGAAAATGGGCCCGGCGGCGGCGGTGGCGGGAGAGGCAGCAGCAGTAGGAAAAAAAACCTTCGCGACGACAAGAAGGCGACCCGGTCTCTAAAGGAAGAACTCCGTCGGTGGCGAGGGGGAGGGGAAGGAAAACCGGGCGCTGGAAGGAGGAAAAGACAAGGCAAGCGAAGTCTCGCGAGATTAAAAAACATCGCGAGATGTCACGCGACTCACGTGATTCCTGGCGCCCTCTAGACTGTCCGCCTTGCTCTCGCTGGGGACGTGAAGTAGGCGGGGCTTGGTAGGAAGGAAATGGCGTAGGTGGGCTGCGCCGCGCGCAGGGTGTAGGTTATTCATACCTCAGTTCCGGCCTGGATCGGGTAGTCGTTGGGTATTTATCGTGAAGCGGGGGCCGTCTGGCCCTCTCTGACTGCCTTCTTAAAGGAGCTGTGGTGCGATTTAATGCAGCCTGCATACTAATGGTTAGTTTTCAAAGTGTAGTCCCCGAGTCCGCAGCATCAGCATCACCTGCAAATTTAGTGGAAATGTAAAATTTTAAGTCCAACCCCAGACCTCTGGAATTCAGAAACTCTGCGAGTGATCTCAGCAATCTTTGAAGTAGCTGTCCAGGTGATAACGATGTCCACTGAAGTTTGAGAACCTCTGCATTATATAGTAATAAATGCGTTAATAGAAAGAAAGAGCTAGTTGTGGCAACAACTGTTGGAGAAGAGGTTGATTTATTTTAAAAACATTCGTTAAAAGCTATTTGATGTTAATTAATCTTGCCTAATAGGGTACAATCTCCAAGAAGTTATTGTCTTGAATAAGTAGACTGGTACTAGACTTCCATTTATGTTCAAAAGAAATGCTCATTAAATGTGCATATTTGCAATAATACAGTAAATGTGAGTTCTGACGCACCTATCTAGAGTTTGGAAAGGAGGCCAAATATTTTCATTACCTTTGTTACTGTTTGCCCCTTTTCCTCCTCCATCTTCCCCTTCCTCTTTTCCCACCATATTTATATACTTGTATTTCATTTCTTGAAAAAAACAAAGTCCTGAAACTAAAGCTATATAAATATCTACCAGGAAGGAAACCTTCCCTGGGGGATTAACCAAGAAGGCCCTCCTCTCAGGCCATCCTCTTGAATTGTGCAATATCTTGCTTTAGTTCCTTGCTTTCTTTTTGAGGCAACTGTCCATTTTTTTCCCTACAAGTACACTCCATATGGTAAGTCAGATAGCCTGTAGAGATGAAAAACAAGTTAGGTGTGTGAGTGTGACTGGGATGGAAGGCAACCGCAAAATTGAAAATGCTGCAGAGGGCAGCAGTGTGCAGTTGGAATTAAGGTGGAAGACAAACCAAAAAGGATGCGCATTTTCTTAAATAGAGATTTGTTTGAAACAAAATGTAATTTTTGACAATGGTTCTTATTCTCATTTTGTCTTTTAAGAACTGATGCTGAAAGGTGTGTAAAAAATCTCTCAAATGAGAAGTCGCCCTGAACCTCCTGAATCAGAAATTAGGGAAATTTTTATTATAAATTCCAGTATAGGTTTCTCTACCATCTTGGCAGTTTTGTTTTCAGTATTGTTTTTAATTCTCCCAAATAGATAATTTTGATTTATAAAGAAAAGCTATATTGAATTTTAATTATCACAAAGATATGCTAGCAGTTGTATGTACCAGATACCATTCTAAACACTTTACATGTGTTCAGTTTTTACAGTCCTGTGTGGTATTAGCATAAGCTTTGACTAAAAGTGATACTTAAGATAGACTTTCTGACTTACCACTTTGAAGTGTCAAACTCTAACATGTCTGATTTTTCTTAAAACACTCATATTTAAATGTTTATTCTTCAAAAGTGCCGTATCCTAGCATGCATGAGGCCCTGGATTCAATCCCAGAACAGCAAAAACAAAAAGCAGTATACAAAACCTACAGGTCTTTTTTTTCATTGAAACCCAGTGAGCAAATAAAATGTAAAGATTCCCAAATTGCCACCAGAATATACAACTATTTTCTTTCACATCTAAAGAAAACTGAAGAGCTACTAAATAAGTATAGCTGCTACCTTAGGAAATATCCCATAGGACAAAGAGTAAGCAATAAATAATATGTGTTGGTCAAATGAGATAGTGCATTATTTAGCTTTTATTGTATCCTTCCTGATTAAAATCCTTGCTGATTAAAAGCCCCAGATTTGCCCCCATTTTTTCCTACTTCAACAAATGCCTACAATGAATTATAAATGTGCACAGTGTTAAAAACTTGCTTATATATTTTTTTTGTTTCTTTAGTCATAAGTTTCAAATGTTTGCATGGAGATTTGCTGCATTGTGAACTATTTTTTTGTGTTTGAGTGTTTGGGGATACAGGGCATTGAAGACATATATCCTGGGATGCTACCTAGGTGGCATCATCCATTTAAGGCTAATGGGAAAACACTCTTAGGTATTGGTAAGTGCAGGTGCTTAGATCATAGCAATCCACTTAAATTTGCATTGTCTTGCTGGTCTTAGGATGTGCATTTCCAGCCCTTCTGTTTTTTCTGTCACTAAAGAACAGAAAACAACCACTAAGGAATAGAAAACATGCCACTAAAAACAGAAGGCAAGGATTTCATCAATTTAAAAAAGATGATGATCTAAAGGTTTACAAGGATCAGGTATCACTGTTTTTCAAAGTTCTTTAGACCTATTCAGAAGTGCCGGTTAACAGGACAGGTTCAGTATCTCTTTTCTGAAATACTTGAGGCCAGAAGCATTTTGGATTTCTGTTTTTTGGATTTGGAATATTTGCATATATATAGTAAGGTATCTTGGGAACTGCATGTAAATCTAAACATGAAAGTTATTTCTATTTCATTTTTCCTATACACATAACCCAAAGGTAATTTTATACAGAATTTTTATTGCCCCTGCATTTTGATTATGACCTATCACATAAGGTCAGTTGTGAAATTTTCCACTTGTGATGTCAGATTTCAGATTTGGGGGCATTTTGGATTTTAGGTTTTCAAATTTAGCATGCTCAACTTACAAGTATACCTTTCTTATGGTACATATTCTGATGACAAAAAGAACCCAAACAAGGAAAAACCCTCAAATACCATAGATTTAATGCTAGTTGTACTAATGATCATGTAATTTTGAAACTCATGTTTATGGGTTATGAATAAAAATAATAAATTTACCCTCAAATTGTTTGGTCCAAAAAAACCATAAAATTTTGCAAAATGTGTGCTTAAATCTGTGTACTTACATAGAGAGGCAGAAAAATATGGCAGGATGTTCACAGTCATTGGATCTAGGTGGAGGGTATGTTAAGTGTTCATTGTACTAGTCTCTCAGCTTTTCTGTATGTTCGACATTTTTCAAAATAAAAAGTTAGGGAAAAGTATTCATAGACTGGTTAGAACACCTTTTAGAATGGGTTTGGGAGGGGATGTTTTGGGAATGGTGGGGAAGTGCAGCAGGGAACTCTAGGAATTAGCTTAGAATAGCTTAGAAAGCTCAGAAGTAATATGGGAGATGACAAATGCATATGTGGTTATCAGAAACAAAAGACAGTAGAAAGCTGGATGAGTCAAGGCTTAATGAGAAAGATGGGGGCAGTGGAGGCTGAAGAAGCTGTCACCAGAAGCTCTTTGAAGGCCAGGAAAGAAAATGTGAAATAATTACTTTGACTTCCCCACATGCAAGAGGGTCCAATGGACCTTGCCCTCTGATGTGGTGATAGGAATAGTTTTCATTTTTTGGCCCTGTTTGGCTTTCTTATAGGACAACTCTAGCAGTAGTCTTTTAAGATTGTCTTTTCAACCTGTTGTTAATTGGACTCATCTACATCACAGTCTCTGAAAGCACCTTTTGTTGTTGTTGTTGTTGTTGTTGTTGTTTTGATAAATTTTCTTTATTAGGATGAATAATATGCACAGATGGGCTTCAAAAGTGAGTTGCATGGGGGTGGTGGCTCAGTGGTAGAGCACTTGCCTAGCATGTGTGAGGCACTGGGTTCAATCCTCAGCACCACATATAAATAAATCAATAAAATAAAGGTCTATCAGCATCAAAATATTTTTTTAAGAAAGTGAGTAAGCAAACTTACTGGTTACACTCTGCCTGCAGTTACTCTATTTACTATGAGTAATGCTAAGCCATAAATGATGGTGGCAAATGAAATCCATATGTCATTTGCATGTACAGGTTAACCCTAGGAAACAATAGAGTTGGGTGCTTTTAAGCTTAGGTATGTGTATCTTCAAAGTCCCCTTAAACTTCCACTCAAGGCATAGAATCATTTAATCCTGAATAATGTCATACTTAAACGCATACCTGGATTTCCACAGTACTTATATTAAAGACATAGAAAAGTCTTGGACCCAATTATTGAATATGTGGAATTGTTTTTTTTTAATTTTTAAATTTGTTCTAAATAGTTAGACATGACAGTAGAATGCATTTTGACACATCAAGCATAAATGAGTATAACTTCTCATTCTTCTGATTGTACATGATGTACAGTCATGTAATGATACATGCACATAGGGTCATAATGTCCAATTCATTTTACTATCCTTCCTACTCCCATATCCCCTTCCCTCCCTTCACTCCCCTTTGTCTAATCCAAAGTACCTCTGTTCTTCCTTAGGTGCCCCCCTTACTGTGAATTAACACCCACATATCACAGAAAACTTTTGACCTTTGATTCTTTGGGATTGGTTTATTTTGCTTAACATGATATTCTCCAGCTCCATCCATTTGCCTGCAGATGCCATAATTTTACTCTTCAAGGCTGAGTAATGTTCCATTGTGTATGTATATAGCACAGTTTCTTTATCCATTCATTTGTTGAAGGGCACCTAGTTTGGTTCCATAGTTTAGCGATTATAAATTGAGCTACTATAAACATTGATGTGGCTGCATCACTGCAGTATGGTGATTTTAAGTCTTAGGTATAAACTGAGGAGTGGGATAATTGGGTCAAATGGTGGTTCCATTCCAAGCTTTCTGAGAAATCCATACTGCTTTCCAGAGTGGTTGCACCAGTTTGCAGTCCCACCAGCAATGTATGACTGTCCCTTTTTCCCCACATCCTCACCAACATTTATTGTTACTTGTATTCTTGATAATTGCCATTCTGACTGGAATGAGATGAAATCTAATTTTTCTAATTGCTAGAGATGTTGAACATTTTTTCATATATTTGTTGACTGATCATATTTCTTCTTCTGTGAAGGGTCTGTCCAGTTCCTTTGCTCATTTATTGATTGAGTTATTTGTTTTTTGGTGTTAAGTTTTTTGAGTTTTTAATATATCCTAGAGATTAATGCC
This sequence comes from Glaucomys volans, assembly GCA_020662805.1. NCBI lineage: Eukaryota > Metazoa > Chordata > Mammalia > Rodentia > Sciuridae > Glaucomys > Glaucomys volans. Next base: position 112,744 of record JAJEJO010004889.1, on the reverse strand, counting down.
CTACCAAGGTGCAGGTGGCAAGGATTTTCTCCCATTCTGTAGGCTCTCTCTTGTTTCCTTTGCTGTGAAGAAGTTTTGCAGTTTTAATCCATCCCATTTATTGATTCTTCACTTTAATTATTGTGCTTTAGGAGTTTTGTTGAGGAATTTGTTTCCTAAGCCAACGTGGTGAAAATTTGGGCCTACTTTTTCTTCTAGTTAGGTGCAGGGTCTCTGTTCTAGTGCATGTCTTTGATCTACTTTGAGCTGAGTTTTGTGCAGGATGAGAGATAGGGATTTAATTTCATATGGATTTCCAGTTTTCCCAGCATCATTTGTTGAAGAGGCTATCTTTTCTACAATGTGTGTTTTTGCCGCTTTTGTCTAATGTGAGATAACTGTATTTATGTAGGTTCCTCTCTGTGTCTTCTATTCTGTACCATTGGTCCATGTGTCTGTTTTGGTGCCAAAACCATGCCGTTTTTGTTATTATGGCTCTGTAGCATAATTTAAGGTCTGGTATTGTGATGCCTCCTGCTTCACTCTTCTTGCTAAGGATTGCTTTGGTGAGAGCACCTTTTTTATCTGGTCATTTCCTACCCCCAGATTTATAACACCTATAACTTACTTATCTTAGGAACAGGAGAAACAGGGTGAAATATTTCATATCACTTACTGCACAGTGGTAATAGAATGTTTTGTGTGTGTGTTTGTGTGTGTGTGTGGTGCTGGGGATTGAACCCAGGGCCTTGTACCTGTGAGGCAAGCACTCTACCAACTGAGCTATACCCCAGTCCCAGAATGATCTTTTTTTTTTTTTTTTTAAGGCTACTCAAACCAAATGACTATAGATGGCCGGGAATATGCGTTCCCACAGGTAGAATGGAAAAAGAAGACAGTGAAATTGACATTTTTACAGAAACCAAAATGAGCGCTAGAGTTTTGCCCTCTCAAGGTGAGTGTCCCCTGGTTTAATATGGCCACATATAGCCATTTTAAACAAACCAATCCCAAAGCTACTGGAGATCCTAATACTGAAAAAGTCCATTAGGTGGCAGCAGGATCCAGGCATTTTTTGAAGCACGCTCCTACCCCTCCCTCCACCCCCTAATGGAGCCTTAGTGAACATTACCAAGCAGTTTATGGGGAGATGAGTTGAAACAAACTTTGAAAACTATGGCTTAACTAGCCCAATTAACTATGTATCCAGATGAAGAACTGCAGGTCATCTCTACTCAACTCTCATTTTGGTTCTAACATGTTTCTATGTGTCCTTGATGTGCTTCCTTAATAAATTTTGTGTATTCATTTGTATCTAAAGCCCTTTAGACCACTTGTGTGCTGCATCTTTGCATTGTTAGTTTTAAAACATAAATAGGAAGGTAGGTCACTTTGTTCAAGACCCAGTACATTTAATAGGTACTATTTATAGTGACACTCTCATCTTTATAATTATTGTTCATGAAAGACTCTTTGTGCTCCTGATAGGTTTTGTAGATTGAACTTACAGAACAGTGACTCCTGATATTTTTGTGCAAGATGTTTATTGAAGAGTGCCCTTGGGAACATCACCTATAAAGGGTAGTGGAGGGAAGATGACCTGCTATGCCTTAGCTAGTCCCTTCAGAGATGCCCCTTTCCTTCCCCGTAGGAGGCCAGGGCTTTTTATGCACCCAGTCCTCATTGTTCAATCAGTTGATTAGCTTCCACTGTAAAGGGGGCTAAGAGCAATTCAGCTGAGCTCACTCCCGCTGCTGGGAGACAGTACCTCAGGGCTGAAGGGGAGACTGGGCGGTATGCCACAATGCCCACTGCAGTCGGGAAGAAGGCACACTCTTCTCATATCACTCTTATTTTGGGGATATCTGACACTACCTCTTGTGCGGAAGCTACTTAGAACTCATGAAAACAGTGTCACCTTCTCATCTTGCTTTCCTCAGATTAAAACTGGTGAAAAAATGCCTTGGAACTTCCTGCAGATGATACCATGTTTGTTTCAAATTGATTTCAGATATATATTTTATGCTGCAGGAGAGCTTCATTATGCATAAGCATCTCAGATATGAAGATTAAGTACTTCCTCTACTGAAGAATACTCTTACACTTTTTTGGCACAGTTGTTAATTATTTACACCAGTATATCAAAAGCCATTACAGTGAATTTGATTTTTAAAAAGGTAGGGTAGGAGGCATAAATGGTATTTTCTGAATATAGCCTCTTTGTATGTAATCAATGTATGGTCAACTATTTATAAAAAATTTTTAAATATTTTCTGACCTTGTCTTCTTTTATATTCTGTTAACACTGATGTTCTTCCTAAACTTTTTTGAGTTTCAACTGAAGGGATCACTTTACCCACCTACATTTATTTGGCTAATCCTATTGACCCCCCTGAAGTCTTTCGGATGTGTTCCCTGTCTTCCCACCCCTATGCTGTAGACCCTGCCGTCAACACTTTTCACTTAGCCTAATGCAATGACCTAAGAGTGGATTCCTTCCCTGAGATGCCTCCCTTCACTCTTGGCTGTCCAACTGATCTAGAAGCACCAATGTAAGCATGCCTACACTTAGATGCTAAGCTCACTCCCATATTAAAATCCCAATTTGTTATCCCATCATATAAGACCTTCATGGTATAGCCCAGACTCAAAAAAATATGTACACTCCATATACAGACCTGCCTTACTGCTTTTGCCCCAGGTATGTGTTCTACTTTATCTACTTTCCCCTCTCCCCATATAAGAGTGTCTAAACACACCTTTGGAATGGGCATTAGTGATGGCACACCAGCTTTTGCAGGTAGAACTTCCCTTTTCTGCTCCCTTAGCAATCTTATATCTATCAAGAGCACCCTGGATTATTGGTATTTAAAACCAGTTCTCTAGATATCATATCCAGAGGGGCAGTAATTACATCTCATTTCTTGTATCTTCAATCTCAAGCAAGGTGTGCCTAGCACTAGGGTATTCTCTGTAGCATGACTATTCAATTGGACTGAGAACTAGTCTTCTTGAGAACATGGAGGAAGCAAATTTTTTGTCAGTGAACATTATAGTTCACTTCGGTGACTATTCTAAAGAGTCCTTGTAATTGGTGTTATACTTCCTAACACTGGTGCACATCATATCAATTTCTTACTAATCTTAGTACTATACTGAAATATAAGGAGTTAATGTTTTAAGTGTTTTCATAATGAAGAGATCTTTTGATTGATCCTAATTACAGCTTATCTCTCACATTCAGTTGGAAGTGATTTTTACCCTCGTGTGTTGGTAAGCTTGTAGATAGGAAAAATGAGGATTGTAACAGCAACTTGGATATGAGCAATTCAATCAGTGTGTCTCTGGTTTATTTCTTCAGTGTTACTGATTAACATCCAAACTTGATTTCTCCAAAGGCAAAACGAAATAGAGGCAGTTAACCTGACACTCAGTAAAAGGACAGAATTCATATAACTGAGACAAAAAAGTGACTGCAATATATAGATATATGTGCCCACATTAATTTACTCTCCTGCTGTGACCTGGGTTAAGACATTTTACTACTTCATGTTTTACCTGGGAAAAAAAGATGAGAATAATGTATTTCTCTGTAACTTCATAAGACGAATTGATGTAAAGAGGGTTTTGACAGTTTGTAAGACCAGATTAAATGACAATGGGACCAATTAGAAAAATTAAAAAATTGCTAAAAAAATGACAGTGGGCTTTCTGTCAGTGAACATTATAGTTGATTTTGATTGTTATTGAGGTTCTATTTTGACTTCTTTTTTTACTTATTTTTGCATCATTCTCAGATCTCTATTTTATGATCAAAGGAGGATATGTCTGCATTCATTTTTTTAAAAGAATATTGCTTATAGTTGTTGATGGTCCTTTATTATTATTTATTTATATGTGATGCTGAGAATCAAACCCAGTGCCTCACACATGCTAGATAAGTACTCTACCACCGAGTTACAACCCCAGCCCCATGTGTGCATTCTTAACTCGCAGGTGAAATAGTACACTGGACAGGAATTTGTAGGTCTACTGTGGAATCTCTCTCACTCACTTTGAGACCTTCAGCAGAGAGACTGGAACTTTAGTGGGTCCCCACTTCCTTATTTCCTTCTAGTACTAAGACTCTGATTCTTGTGTTATAGGATGTCAAAAAAGTCAACATAGTCTTCCCTGATGGATCCAGTCCATAGATAATTATTCAATCCCCCATTTCTTTTCAGACCTACACAGATTAATACTTAATAGTCTTCTGGTAAGTTCTAGAAAGGCAGAGTGTCATGTATGAAATCCTGTCTCGTTCCCCTCCCCCACCTGCCCCAGCAACTCCCAGGCCTAGACATTTGATGTGGATTCAATTAATGCAAGTTGACTGAAGGAGGAAGCTCAAGAACTCTACAGCTATCTCTTAAAAGTTGTTTCACCTTCACAGAGTAGAGGAAGGTCATTTGGCAAGAATTTCCTCAGATACCTCCTCCCTCCAGCACACACACCTAAAAATTATTCATGTTGATTCATCATTGAAATGATCAAAAAAAAATGATTGCTGTGGATTGAATGTCCCCACCAAAACTCACGTTGAAATTTTATCCCCATTGTGAGGTGTTAGAAGTGAAGCCAGGTAACCTTTAACAGGTGATTAATTTGTGAGGGTTCCGTTCTCATGAACAAATGGGGTAATGGGTTATCTCAAGAGTAGGTGTGTTATAAAAGCCAGTTTGTGCCCCTCTCACTGTGTGCCCTGTACTGTGCTGGGACTCTGCGGAGAGTCCTCACTAGCAAAAAGGCCCTTACTAGATGTAGGTCCTTGACCTTGAACCTCCCAGCCTCCAGAACCATGAGCTTAATAACCTTTATTCCTTATAAATTACCCAGTCTGTGTCTTTTGGCTAGATAGCAACAGGAAACAGGCTGAGGTAATGACTATATTGAAATTTAAATCTTAGGAAAAGATGCCTTTCCACCAGATGCAACATCAGAGAGATTCAGCTTTTATACTATGTTAGTAAAAGATGTCTCTTCCCTTGGGTAGGTGTAGCCCCACATCAAGGCTATGACTTGGAGAGCAGAATGGCCTTCTCAGCCAGGAGTTTGCATGTAGGACGTAACCAATACAACCATATGTAGCAGCCCAAGCTGTCCATCAAATGAACAGGTAGTAAATTCTTCCCCTCCTTTCTTGCATCTCAGTCGAGGAGAGATTCCCTCTGCATGAGGCAAACCCCTCCATCTAGACTGAGCTCATCTTTTTTCCACTCTCCCCTCAGTATTCTGTCATCTTGCGGCTTCAACCTTACCTGCTTTCTCGCCCTTTCCCCAGCCTTTACCCTGTGTCTCTATTTGCTGCCACTTCATATCTCACTGTGATCTGGTTTCCTCTTCCATTGCATTGCTGAAATGACTGTCATCACAAAGTCGCCAAGGCCCTCCTACCTCCCAAAGGCAGACCCACTGCAATTCTCACCTCACTTGATCTTTGTAATATGTTACATCTGCCCTATGGAAACTTCTGTTGAGGCGTCTGTGACATTATTCCCTCCTTTATTTTCTCCCTTAACTGTTGTGGCCTTTGTCTATTTTACAAGCTCTTGTTCTATCAATGTAGCCTTTGAACATTTGTATTCATCTCTCACCCATGTTTTCTTCTCACATTCATTTAATAAATATTTAGTGAATACCTGCTGCATGCCAGGTTGTTGCCTCAGTGCTAGAGACGCAGCATTGAAAGGACCCTGGACTCAGAGAGCTTATACTTCAGTGAGGGGAGATAGCAGAAAGTTAAAAAAATAGATCTGTAATAGTTACATAAGCACCTTAAAGAAAAATCAAAGAGTAAAGAGATGGATAACGCAAAAGGAGGGACTGGTTGTATTTGCTTTATAACAATAGGTCAGGAAAGCCGTGTTGAAAAACTCACTTTGAGACCTGAAGGGAGTAAGAATTGGTGGAAGGCATTCCATGCAGAAGGAATGGTGAGTGTAAAGACTCCAATGTGTGGGGGTGCCAGTTTTGGATATGTTAAGTTTGAAAGACCTATTACACATTCAAGTGGAAATGTCAGAACAGCTGGAAAAAATTCTATACTTCTAGACTTGGGGAGGAACAGGTTTGCTGGAGGTGGTAGTGGGAGACAAAGAGGAACAGAAATTGAGTTTAATTTGGACTAGATTAAGTGTATGTTGTCTAGTAAAGATCAACACAGAGATGTAAAGTGGACACTTGAATTTATTCAACAACTATTTATCAGGCACCTAGAATTCTATGTCTACTAATAACATGGTAATTCATATTGGATTAATCCTTCTGCAAATAGCAATGATAAATTTTGGAGGGAAAAAATGAACTGAAGGCCTTAAAGAATAAACTAGAAACTAGAGAGTTTACACTTGGAAGAAGGGAATAGTACTGGATGAGTTTCCTGTTTTGTTTTTTTAAAGGATTTTTTTTTTTTTTTTTTTTTTTTTTGCTTGAAGGCAGGCTCTAGTTTGATTTTGGGTAGAAACTCACAGTTTTGATGAACTGATTTGAGGAATTAGAAGATAGAGCTTTAGGTTTTCATAGCTACTGCAGAAACTGAAAAATGGTATGGTATTGGGAATCCTAGAAAGGAAGGAACTACAGAAAAGAGAAGTTCCAACTCTGTATATCAATTTTTTCCAAATCTCTGGCTGGTCTCTATATTATACACACATGGGGCAGATTTCAAGCACCCTGGATAATGATAAAATAACTGAACAGAAACATTAACTTTTGCCCAGGACAGAGAAGAAAAAGTCTGGAGTTTTAATCTAGGCAAGTTAACAGTTTAGTAAAATAAACAATTCAAAGCTTTTCATAGGAGCAAATGAAAATTATAGCCGGTTCAGGTCATAATCCAAACTTCTTGAACAATTAAAACAAAAATGTGACCCATATTCAAAAGAAAAGACAATCAGTGGAGATTGACCCTAAGATGATACAGAAGTCAAACTTAGGATATATTTCTTTTAAAATAACTATTATGACTGCCCAGAAACATAAGCAAAAATATGTTCATCATGAATGAATAGAAAGAAGCAGACCTCAGCAAAGGAATAGAAACTTCAAAAAGAATCAAAAGGCAACTTTAGAAGTATAAAACAGTAACTTTTCACACTCAGCTACAGGTATAGACCACTCTTGTTTGCTTTCTATGTTACTTTTGGTGGAATAGCACTCATGCCTGTTATTCATACTTCTAGGGTCCTTGCTTCTGACCTTTAACTCATTTGCTGAAACAACATCCAAATTTCTTCAAAATATTATTTTTTGTTTACAGTTATTTCTAACTCATCAGCATTATTTGTTTCAGGACCTCCTGAAGAGCAGTCTGCAGAATTAACCCTAGGTAAATGATTCTCTCTAAATTTAGGGACAACTTAGACCACAGAAAGGTTTGACTGTCCTTGCTAAACAGGTTACCACACACATTATAGGGAGGCCTCTGCTGCTGCATCACCCCCACATTGGCTGCCCTCTTGTGCACTCCTTTTATTTCTACTCCCTCTTCTATCTTCCAAAGCTGGTTGAGCATAAGCTGGGAACTGAGTAAGCCAGTTCTCAACTCTTCCCTCACTGGCTTCTGCCAGTCCTGTCCTCTGTGGCCTGATGTTTTTCTCTTTTTCTTTCTTCCTGTCATGGAAGGAATGGTTCCTGAGAGGTTGGTTATCTGAGAGGATAACCATTCTCTTATACATGTTACATTGTGACCCCTACTTAGAAGGCATGTACATATTTTATTTTTTATTTAAAAAGCTCATTGCCACATGTGCTTCTGTGGCTTCCTCTTGACTAACACAGAGTTTTCATCCTGAACCCACTTAATGTATAATATGGAGGGCTCTTGAAACCTGGGAGAAGCACTGTTCCTCTAGAGAGTTCAGCCTGAGCCATACACCCAGCATCTGTTGCCAACTCTCCACTCTCTCTTTCCTTTAGCATAAGGGAGACCCCTTCAGAGTTCACTAAAAAGCAATTTATAAGCAGCAGAAGTAGCACCAACAAAGGTAAGCCAAAGGAGGAAAGTAAGTTGTCAAGAATAGTGAGTAATGGCAGAGTTCAAAAAAATCAATATCTGTCCACATATTTCTATGCATGGGGTGCATCCATCAAAGTGAGTGGGTGACATTTGTCCCAGCCTGGCTGAGAGAGCTGATGCTGGATGACTCACCTTCTGCGCTATCAGCAAACCACCCAGCCTCTGCTTGGTAGTTAACACACTCACTAAAGGAAGCTCTATTCTGAATCTGTCACTAATTGAATCTTTAAATGGAATCCAATTGCCAACCTATTTACAAACTTCCTCCATACTCTCAGGTTGTTTCCAACCTTCCTCCTAATCACTTTTGTAGCCTGGCTGGATTTGATTTGGTTTATCTTTGTTTGCTTTGAGGGGGAGAATTGAAATGCTTCCTTCTCTAAGATGATTGTGTACCCCTTGCACAGCTTAGGTAGAGCACAGAGGTGATCTCATAGGGTTTTTCCATCCAGTGTATCTGATTTTAAAAACATAAATATGTGAAAGCCCCAGTGCTGCCTCTTAAAATCCCCTTCATGCTCTAAGAGGAAGCTTGGTGAATAGTTCCAGCAAAGTATCAGGAATATCAGATAGCACTGATTCACCAAATTCTGGAAAAAAAAAAACAACAAAACTGAGTTTTTCTAGTTGTTGATTCAAGATGAGAAATTTTCTCTTTTCCATGAACTAATATAGCAACAAACCATAGATCAGCCTGTCCTTTGACAAAAATGACACATGAATGTGACAACTGTTCCATTCCTCCCTTCCCAGCTCATACTGTGCCCTTCTGGCTGTGTTGCTCCCCCTGGATCTTGACTCAAGTCTTAATCATCTTTGGAGGTCTCTATGTCTCCCAGGAACCTTCCCCAACATTCTCTCTGTCTCCCAGGAATCTTCCCCAACATTCTGGCCTGTAAAACGTTTCTTTTCCTTGAAACTGCTCTGGCATGTATGTCAAAGTCTCTTAACTGACATTTACTGTAGACTTCCCAGGGCAGGAACTGTGCTGGATTCTCATGTGGACACCTATAGGATGGTGCCACTTAGCTTACAGCCTAGGTATGCAAGGCAGCCTGAGTGTCTGCAACTTTTAAAAACTATGAATGACCAGGCCCCATCTCAGACTTTCTGGATCAAAATCATTCCATAGATGATTCTGACTGACCACTGTTTTACCATCACTGAAGGATCAAATGAGCTAACATATAGATAGGCTATTTTAAACTTTAGATTTTTTTTTTTTATGTGGTGTTGGGAATTGAACCCAGGGCCTTGTGTTTGCAAGGCAAGCGCTCTATCAACTGAGCTACATCCCCAGCCCAAACTTTAGATTTTCATGGCAAATGCTAATTATAATTTGTAGTAAAGCTCCCCCATCCCAGCTTCCTGGCTTCCACTGTACATGTGTATAATAAGTAGGCAGGCATATATATGTGTATGTATATATGGTGTTTCTGTAGTATATATATATATATGTATGTATGGCATGTGTATATATATGTGTGTGTGTGTGTGTGCGGGCATACCTTTGTATGTGGGTGTGTGTTCATGTGTATACTCATCAGCTCCGAAGTCCACCTTCTCCACACAGCCCCCTTCTTTCAGCAGAAACTGACACTACCCTCACTGTCAGGTGATGGGTCTAAGGCTAAATTTGTCATTCAGGAGGGGGCATGTAAGCCAGTTCTGGCCACTGAGATACAAGAGCATTGCTGGAGACTTCTGGGAGGAGTCTTCCTCATTCCTCTGGGAGTTTCACACCATCTCTTACCCTTATCCTTGTATACTGGTGTTCATCCTATGATCTTTTCCAAAGAGAACAAGTCTTAGATGGTTGTTGTATAAAACCTGGGTTCTGGATGGTGGATTGAGCAAACCTGAGTTGATCTAAATTTGGACTTCCACTTACCTGCACTAATACATGCCTAATTGTTTGGGGCGGTTCTGTTACTTATGGCCAAATATCCTGGCTACATTTGTTTTTGCTCTTTCTGTCTCAAGCATCACTTGATACAGTGCCCTCATTTGTAAATGCATCAATAAGCATTTGTGGAATGAATAAATTCATTGTCATCAAGTGCATATATAGGCCAAGTGCTGGTGATAAATAGTAACTAAACAAAGTCCCTGTCCTCATGGATTTTGTACTCTGGTAGGAATAAATCTGCACTTGGAGGTCAGATTAGTAGTTTCTCTAGAGAAATAAGCTTCATTTCTACTTCTGCAAGTAGGTTCAACCTGCGTAAGTGGTTAGAATGGCAACCCCGTGCCAAAGCATCACTGCTTAGGAATTCACCTGACCACTAGAATGACTTTATGCAGTTAAAGAAAAAGGAAATGACAACTGGGATCATGAATAATACTTTGTCTTCACATTTATGACTAAGAGGAAAAGCTACAGTGCTCTGGTTCCCAGATCTCAGCCCCAGAGCATAAGACAATCTGCAAGAGTTAGGAAAACCTGATTTTAATACATGAGTGAAATTGGGAGAAGGGGAGACTGAGGAGTTACTGAATGTCAATATTTGAGTCTGGAGCTGGGGTTGTGGCTCAGTGGTAGAGCACTCGTCCAGAGCACTGGCCTAGCATGTATGAGGCACTGGGTTTGATTCTCAGCACTGCATATAAATACTAAAATAAAGGTCCAATAACAACTAAAAAAATTTTGTTTTTAAATATTTGAGTCTGTACAAGGCAATCATGAGAGGTAGGACCAGCTCGTCTCCAGGTCTGCTATCTGCAGGGAAGCAGGCTTCCTGCAGTATGACTTCAATTTGAAGTCTGTCTTTTGCCAGCTTAAATTGGAAAATGGAAGGGTCACCTGGCAAGTGAAATGACCGCAGTGAAGGCAGGCTTTGGGCTGACCAGAGTGCAAATTCCAGGGAATGAGATGAGAGGGAAGAGACCAGCAAATGATGTAAGGGGCAAAGTCAGGAAGGTCAACGATGATGCAAGGAAAGCCAAGACTGTTGAAATGGGGAGGCAAGGGCTTCATAAAGTAGGGAGAAACAAGAGGCAAGGACTTTGACCACGAGGTCCTGATGTCAGACTCTGGTCATGAACCTCAGCACCAGCTGACAGAAAAGAGCCTGAAAAGGGTGTCCAAGAGGCCTTATGAGATAGGGTACGCAGTCAGTGCTGAGCAAATGCTCAGTGGAAGAATGAGGTCTTGAGGCTGGGTTGTGAGATAGCAGCATTCATTAGTTTTTCATCCCTAAACTCTAAAATTGCAAGTTCTTTGGGACTGGCACAAATTTCAGTGATGATTTAGTTCTCTGAAACAAAAAGATGATTGGGATGACCTTTATTCCCCACCCAATGTGTGTCTTCACCTGGTGATAGCATTGGAGATTTCTCTGAGAGACCCCTTCCTCTGCCCTCAAACCATGAGGGTGGTGATGCCAACTCCCAACCACATGCTCTCATCTAGGAGTGAGCAAGTGACTTGACTTGGCGAATTAGCATATTCTGTCCCACTAGACACAGTGATAGGTTCAAGGATGAGCACATGAGGCAAGCTGGTCTAGTGAAAATCAGTTCTAAATATTTTGCTGAAAATACAGGAAAGGGGCTGCTCTCTTTCTGAGGTTGCTGAGCTATACAATGTACATTGTAAGCCCAGAGTACAGAAGCTGTTGCATAGAGAAGGACTGCCAGAAAGTAAAACTAACCCAGAGGAAAGTGGAGTTGAGAGAGAGGTTGAAAGACAATAATCCTGGTGATATGCTTTCAGTCTCTGGTACGATCTGTGCCTGAAGAAAAGCTGCTATGATTTAGATGTGGTTTGTACCCCAAGGATTCATGTGTTGGAAGCATCGTGCCTAGTGTGGCAAGGTTGGAAGGTGGTGGGACCTTTAAGAGGTGGGGCCTAGTGGGAGGTCATTAGGTCATTGGAGCCCTCAGAAGGTACTAAAGTAGTTTGTATGGGATCTTGGTTCTCAAGAGATAGTTGTTATAAAAGATCAAGACTGGACCCTCCCTACTCTCTAGCTTCTTGTCTCACCCTAAGATCTCTCCCTTGTACACGTTCTCTCACCATTGTGATGCCATCTGCTATGAGGGACTCACCAGTGCCAAGCTAATCTCAGTACCATTCCCTCAAATTTCCAAAACTGGTAGTAAGCCTCTTTTCTTTATACCTTACCCAGTCTCAGGTATTTTGTTTTAGCAATGGAAAATAGAACAGTACTGTTATTGCTTAAGACAGTCCAAATTGGGTTTCTGTTACTTTCAACTTGGTGTAAATAGTAGAGACTATATTATAAATGATATTGTCTTCCCATCTTAGAGTTAATGAGATCCAGCAATCAACTTGTATTTATATAGTACTTTCTATACCAGATACTATTCTAAGCATTGGGGATGCAGCCATTAATGGAGTTCTTGCTCTTAAGAAGCTCACATTACAGCAAGAGACAGTCATTAAACAAGTCAATAATAAATACATTAAAAAATTTAGATCTAAATAAGAGCCGTCAAGAAGATGGTGGGAGGGCTGGGGTTGCAGCCCAGTGGTAGAGCACTTGCCTAGCATGCATGATGCACTGTGTTTGATTCTCAGTACTGCATATAAATAAAATAAAGGTCCATTGACAACTAAAAAAAGTTAAAAAAGAAGAAGAAGAAGAAAATGATGATGATGATGATGGCAGGAGACACCTGACATCAGAGCAGAGAAGTTCTCTCAGAGGAGGACACATTTGAGTTGGGATCATAATGACTTGAGAAGAGGCAGCTGTTCAAAGATTCAGGAGGAGCTCTTGGAGCAGCCACCATGGCTGCAGTGCCATAAGAAGATGCCAGGGTGAGAACAGGCTGGAGAGTTGTTAAGCTGGGAGTCCTCTTGACCTCGTGAGAGTTTGGATTTTATTCTGAATAAAATGGGCACTGACTGGAGTATTGGTGAGACCTGATTTACCTTGAAAACATATTTCTGACTGGTGGGTGAAGGTTGGACTAAAGGGAAAGAGGAGGGAAGAGACCTTGGGTAGAACTTGCAGTCATCCGGACAAGAGATGATGGCAGGTCCTGGGTGGTAGCTGGAGCAGCAGAGATGGAAATGGAGATGGAAATGGAAATGGAAATGGAAATGGAAATGGAAATGGAGTGTTTGCATTCAGGACACATTTCAGTGGCAGAACCAACAGGATGTACTGTGGGATAGAAGTGAGGTGTGAGGAAAAGATGATTCCAGCATGATGACTAAGCTTTAGCCTGAGCAGTTGGGTGAATGCTCATGTCATTTATAAAAATGAGAGAGCCTTGGTGGAGGAAGCCCATATTTCTGTCTCAGTAGTGTGTGACATCCACGCCCAAATGGCAAGTGGGCCATTGGCTAGATGGAGAGCTGTTTAGTCTGGGAGATACTTATTTGTAAGTCACAGACATAGGAATGGATGGGATGAGGCCATCCAGCTAAGGGAGAGGAGAAATGGTCACAAACAGAGCCCTCAACTTGTGCCATTTAGAGAAGAGGAGAATTAGAAAGGGTCAATGAGGTGGGATGAAAGCTGTTTTAGGGAAAGGGAGTATCGTCCAGGTTGAGTGCTGCTCATGAGGACAGATGAGGACAGAGAACTGCCCACTGACTTGGTGAGATGACCCTGGTCAGGGGCCTTGCAGTGGAAGGGTGAGGGTGTCAGGAGGAGAGAGCTAGAGGAAAGTGCCCAGGTGGTAACATTAGGCTTCCTGGCCTGGCACTGAGGGCCACTTAGAGGTGGGAAGTATGGATGAGCTCTTGGTAGGGTAGGGATATGCTTTTTTCTTTTTTAAGTTGAATACTTTTACAGTTTATTTCTTGTTAGTTTAAATTTATATAGAATGAAATGCACTTAAGTGACGAGGTTTTTTAAAATTGAGGTGAAATTTATGTAACAAAATTAATCACTTAATTTTGGACAATTTAGTAGCATTCAGTACATTCCCAGTGTTGGACAACCACCATCTCTGTCTAGTTGCAAGACATTTTCATTACCCTAAAAGGAAGCCCCATACTCAGTAAGGAGTACATTTAATACACTTCATGGAAAATAAAGTTCATTTTTGAAGCCCAAACAGCTGAGCTTCACATAAAACAACTCTTTATTCAAAGCATATTGAGGTCAAGCTAATCTGTGGTGATAGAAGTCAAGATCGTGGTTACCTTTGAGGAGAGAGTTTGCAATGGAGGAAGGGAAACAGAGGGTTTGTGGGGTGCTAGAGGTGGTCTATTCCTTGACCTGGGTGATGGTTACTGTGATGTGTTCATATAGAGATAATTACTTAATCCATGTACTTATGACATGTACCTTTTTTTCTGTATGTTTCAATTTAGAAAAAAAATTCTGATAACTATGAAACCAGGAGGCCAGTCTTCAGTTCCAGCAATGAAGGTGAGTAGCTGTGTGATCCTAGGCAAGTCAAGTAACCTCTCTGGATCTTGAGTTTCCTTATCTGTAAATGGAAAGTTGAACCAGATGCTCTCCAATGTGGTTCCCCAACTGGTACTGCTGAAACCAGCCCTAACCTTGGAGGAGGAAGAGTTGGTCCTTGACCTTGGCAGAGGAGGAGTTGGACCTGTTTCTTCTTTCAGAAACTAACACTTGCAGCTGACATGTCTGTGGTCCCGCTTGTCACCGACAAGGCAGCTGTGAAGTTAATGATAGTGCAAATAAAAAGCTGCTGGTAATTAGGCGGCGGGATGTTCAGCATTATTGTTATTTTAAAAAATCAATTAGCTGAATCAGAAAATGCCATTGAGACAAACATTTATTTTTCTCCCTAGCATGATTCCACCTGGGTAGGAGGATAATTCTGTCAATTCCAGAAAGGGAAGAGGTTTCTGATCTATTAGAACTTAATATTTTTAAAAAATTGGATAGGAGAGAAAGGAGGCTTTTATTTTTTTATTTTTATTTTTTAAGTTTCTGTAGGGGAGGGAGAAACTGCAGGATAACTACCTGTGATTTGTACTCACTGCTGCCTGGTTAACAAGCATCTAACTCTAGCAGCAACCACATCCCCATTTCCTTCTTCTAAACCATAACAACAACAACAAAAATGCCTGTAGGAAGTCTGGGGTTATCGATCCAGAGTCCGATTTCTGTGATGAGAACCTGGATGGTCTATAGAGCAAAAGAAATGGGGCAACAGAAACGGTTCCCTGTCCTTCTCTTGTTCATCGTGCAAATAACTGCACATGTACAACCAAGCAGGTGTTCTCAGGTGGCTGTATTTGGAGCCATTTCCCAAAGCCAGCCTTGGTCTGTGTCCTGCATGAACCCAGGAACCCTGAGCATGTTACTGAACCTTCCTGAGACTTCCTGCTCTGAGAAAGGACACACTGAAAGTGCCTGGAGAGGTGTGTATGTGTAAGTGCATGCCCAAGCGTGCCGTGTGGTAGATAACAGAACTCATGGAAAATGCTTTGCCCATTGCTCAGCATGTGACAGGAACTCAGGAAATGCTGGCTATTTTCACCCTTGGGTGGAAGAGGTAGTTCTTACCTGTGGGGAAGGGACTAGCAAGATCAGGCAGCAGAAAGTAAGACTGTTTGCCTTTTGTGTGACCTTGACGCTCTGGCATGGGGCCCCTTGACCACCCTGGCTCCCTTGAGACTGGCAGGGCTCTGGGGCTCTAGGCGGCCTCTTCATGGATCAGCTTTCAGATCCTGCTTGGGCTTTTACAACCACAAATAGCCTCAGCGAGGGAGTCAGATGTTCTGCATCTTCCCCTGCTAATGGGTGGTGACCACACCCCCTGCCACCACAGCTGGTGACACAGGCCTTTAGCATAATGGAAGGCATTTGAGGATCTATTTTCCTCTCACTGCGCAGAGCATTACTCACCTCACTCCTGTGTCACAAGGAAGGCGAGGGGGAAACACAATAAACTGCCAAGATGAGTCAAATTTCAATAGAACGACTCTGCTCAGAGACAGTGCTCCTGTTTCTTATGCATTCCTGAGATTGAAACTGCAAAGATTCAAGCTGCTCCTTTCTTATTTTCTTCCTGAGAAGAGAAGCAAATAGAACTATGCTTCCATTGTGCTCTTTCTGGGTTAGAGAATGAGGAAAAGTGATGCTCTCAGAGCTGGTTGCCTTAAGGCCCCTATGAGTCTGGGTGGTGGACACAGGCTGGCTTTGCCTTGGCCTCACCTTCTCCCCCTGGGCCAGCCCACATCTAAGCTCCTCTGCCCCTCCTTCCCAGGAGTGGTCTTGGTGGCTCTGGGTCTTCAGGTGGCTCTAGACCAAGGATGAATGTGGAGAATAGCTCCTTCCCCCAGTACTCTACTGTGGGCCTCTCAGCTGGGAGACACTGCCACTGCTTTCATTTGGTGGAGAGGCTGGTCCCTTCCATGCATACCCTGGCCTTCCTATTAAGCTCTCTTCTCAGGGTGGCACAAGGTCTTTCCCCAGACTGTCAAGAGAGACAGACATTAAAGGAAAGGAAGAGATGCAATCAAGTTTATGATCATTTCGGGTTAAGCTAAAGAGTTTTCTTATGTTGCATTTGCATGTTTTTTTTCTGTGATTCAAACAACAGAAAGATTAGAAGGAAGGCAAAGAATGGGTTTAGTTCAGCATATAAATCAGGAACAGAGAACATACAATGTTACTGAATTAATCAGACTTCTGTACTTTGTGAGGCATATTTTGAGCATTTCTGCAGCCATGGGAAACAACATCATAGAAAACATTGATTTTAACTGAATCGATGTCCTTGAGGCTGGTGATCCCCAGACTTGGCTGAGCATTAGTCACTGAGGTTCTCTGATGATACAAGTTCTGTGCAAGTTTCCAGCAAATTGCTGGGTCTTAGGTGGAAATCTTTATTTCAGAAGTTCCCCCAGGTGATTCTGATACCTGATCAGGTTCGGAACAACTAAGTTAGGCCACATTTCACTCATTTCAAGGAGTCAGTCACATATCATCTTGTGTTAGCTTTTTTGTCACTATGACCAGAAAAACTGACGAGAACAACTTAGAGGAGGAAAAGTTTCTTTTGGCTCACAGTTTCAGAGGTTCAGTCCTTGGTTGGCTAACTCCTTCGCTCTAGACCCAAGATGAGGCCAAACATCATGGCAGAAGGCTTCATGGCAGAAAGGAGAGGAGAAGGAGCACTGCTACATTCCCAAGGACTAGGAAGAGAGAGAAAGAAAGAGAGATGGGGGTGGGGAGGGAGAGGGATAAGAGCCAGGGGGGCAAGATACAATCCCTAAGGTCATGTCCCCAGCAATTCACCTCCTCCAGCCATGCCCTGTTGGCCCAGAGTTACCAGCATAGTAGTCCTTTCAAATTAGGATGGACTGGTTAGGTTACAGCTTTCATAACCCAATCATTGCACCTCTGAACATTCCTGCATTGACCCAGGAGCTTTGGGGGGACACCGGTGTCTAAACTGTAACATATCTGCCAATAAGGCAGATATCTACCAATAAGACAGGTTTATTTTAAAACCTTTTATTGTAAAATATAACACTCATACAGAAAAACACACAGAACAGAAATGTGGATCAGTAATTTAGCTCAAGTGCAAACACCCAAAATTCTTCCTCCCAGTTGAGAGGTAGAACATTGCCAACAGATGTATTTTTTAGCAGCTAAACAAAATCTTAAAAATGTGCCCATTTATAAACCATTGGAACTATTCCACTTCTGTAGCACCTTGGGTTTTAGTTGGTCCTCTGATAGTCTTTGATTAAGGAGCTGACTTTTCTTTTGCTGCTTAAATATATTTTTATTTGTAGTTGACAGATAGTAATTGAAACTGTCTATGGAATATAGTGTGATATTTCAATATACATAAACAATGTATAACAGATCAGGTAATTGGAATATTTTATCAATTCTTTGTGTTGGGAACATTCAAAGTTCTCTCTACTGGCTATTTAAAACTGACTTTAACATCCTTCATAATCTTGCCTCAGATTGCATAATTAACCAGTAGTCAGAAACTTTCTTCAAACCCCGACTCCTCTTTTTGTCTGCAATGTGATCTTAGACAAGTTA
The DNA here is from genome assembly GCA_020662805.1 of Glaucomys volans. Lineage (NCBI taxonomy): Eukaryota > Metazoa > Chordata > Mammalia > Rodentia > Sciuridae > Glaucomys > Glaucomys volans. The sequence continues at coordinate 94,738 of JAJEJO010004889.1, read as the reverse complement.
GTTAACATTACTGGTCCTTAGATTTCTTATCTTTAAAATAAGGAGAATAACTCTACGCACCTCTGAGGATTTTGTGAGCATTACATTTATTGAACAAGCTAAATAATCCCTGGAAATCTCACAACACTCTCCAATCAGATCCCATTTTTACTTTGCTCCTCTCCAAAATGACTCTTCCTAGCAATTATCCCCTTTTCCCCCTACATCTGGACTCTGTGGCAGAGGTGGGTGTCACTTACATCCATATGCAGACTTGCAGTCCTGTCTTGCTTTAAGAGGAAATATGCAAACAAACACCAAATCCTCCTTGACCCCACACCTCTCTCTTGCCATCACCCTATTTTTCTGCTTCCCTTTGTGGCAAAATTTTTGTGGTTACCATCTCAGCTTATTCCCTCTTTGTTCTCTCCTCTAACCTCTGTGGTTGGGGCTCCTGTCTCCACTAAGCCACTGAGATCATCTCTGTTAGGATGACCAATAAGGTCTGTGCAGCCCAAGTCCAGCAACAACAGCTCCATTCTGAATCCAGTTGCCCTTCCAGTAGAGTTTGACAGCTGGACTGTGCTGAGAGTTGGTGAGGGCCTTCCAGACGAGGGAACTAATGGCAAGAGCAAAGGCCCTGTGATGGGGACAAGCTTAATGGGTTCAAGGAACAGAAAAAAGGCTGATGTGGCTTGAGCACAGAGCTGAGAAGGCGGGGGTCAACAGAGTGAGGCTTCCCCACAGCATGACACACAGGTACCCCTGCCCTTGTTATTATGAAGAGCTTAGCAGTACAAAGTATAAGGGGGCTCAGAAGGGAAGGATAAGGAAATGGAGAGGAAACCCCAGACCTGGAACAGCTTTTTATCTGGTTGAGGGTCTAGATTACACAGGTAATTAGACAAGAGAGCCTGCAAGCCATTTCTTGATGGTCAGTGTGTTGTCACTGTTGCCTGTCTTTGCCCCATGCATTTTCTTGGTGAATTGTGTCCTATTAGGTGATTGTCTCTGGATAATTAGTTTTATTCTTTAACTCCAAAGGGAGAAAAGTGGGTTGTGAGTCACAGTGAAGACATAACGAAGAAGATACCAACTGTGAGGTTGGCCCTGGTGTCCTCTTTGTTTTTCTAGATTTGTCAAAACAATTCCCTCCAAATAACTAATAGCAGGTCTTTGATCTCCCATTTGTACAAACCATACAAAAGAAATCAGATGCTGGAAGCAGCTCTTTGGGTTCCTGATGCAACATAGGTGACCTAAAGTGGATGAGTTTTTGTTGTTGTTGTTTTGTTTTTTTAATTTTCTTAGTTGTAGATGGACACAATACCTTTTTATTTTTATTTTTATTTTTTTATTTTTGGAACCAGGGATTGAACTCAGGGACACTCAGCCACTGAGCCACATCCCCAGTGCTATTTTGTATTTTATTTAGAGACAGGGTCTCATTAAGTTGCTAAGGGCCTTGCTAAGTTGCTGAGGCTGGCTTTGAACTCGCAATCCTCCTGACTCAGACTCCCAAGTCGCTTGGATTACAGGCATGCGCCACAACGCCCAGCTAATACCTTTATTTTGTTTGTTTATTTTTATGTGGTGATAAGGATGGAATGCAGTGCCTCACGCGTGCTAGGCAAGCGTTCTACCAGTGAGCTACAACCCTGGCCCCAAGGGGATGAGTTTTAGCTCTGATTTACACACACATTCCTACCAGGGTCACATAGGCGTGCACACACACTTAATAGACTCACACACACATTCAATGCACACACACATATACTTGACACATATTCAATAACATACACACTCAACATCCAAATATTTAATCTGTACAGTTATTCAACACACACATGCTCTATACACACACCCAACAGATGCATGACTCAGTATACATGTACACACACTCAATGCACACATACTCAACAGATACACGTGCAATAAACACACTAAACACACACACTCAGCACCTACACATTCAACACTCACACACACGTCTGTGCACAGCCCAAACAGTTGTGACGCCAGAGGACTCTGAGCTATTTCCCATTTCTTTGCCTCAATTGCCCAGCAAACTGAAAGCTGGACAGTGTGGAGAACTAAAGTGAGTTAGGAAAGGTCCACCACTTTCCTGTTCCTTAGTTATCAAATTTTATGCCACTTATCTGCCAGATCAGAGACTGGTAGAAAGAAGATCAAGAAAAACGAGCTGGTAATTCTTACAAAGGAAAACACAACTGACATAGTATACTGTCTTTCCCGATGGTTTCTCTGTCTCTGTCTCCATTTCTCTCTTATTTCTGTCTCTAACTCTGTCTATCTCTATCTTTAATTATGGAAAAGCTGGCCCAGAAAGGTGACCCACTTAGAAATGACCTCAACAAAAAGTTAATATGTACTATGGCTGTTAAAGGAGACCTGTTTGAAATGAGCAATCCTGAGTTAACTCTGTAAACTTGAAAGCTTAGAGAATATTCCAGATATAATCTGGGCAGATTAATTGACGTTGAGTGATATACAACCAAAACTTTAATGAAGAATCCCATGAACAAGTGGAATAAATGATTTTGCCATTTCTAAAATTAATTTTATTTCATTTCCAAACTCTGACGCTAGCAGTGTTCTTCTTCAAAATGATGAAGCCCCAGAACATTCTGGGTAATGGATGTAAATGAAGATCTCTGTGTTCCTGGCTTGCGATTCTGGTAGACCGTTTCATATGGTAAGAAATGTGCCGAGGTAGAATATATTCCATTCTTAATCTGGTTGTGTTCAGACTCTGCTCTGTGAGGACATTTTGTCATTATCCTCGTGTGGAGTGTTCCTCTTTTTCGTGTCTGCCAGCTCGATTTTCTTTTCTTTCATGTTTCATTTCCAGCAATCCAGGGCTGTGTGATATTTTTATCCTCTCCATTCTGAATTCTAAAGCATCTGTTGAGTGTCTAAATATGTGTGGCTCAGTACAGGTGCTTCACTTGAAGAAAACCTGAGTATTAAGAGCCAAAGTCACAGAAGAGGGCGCAGCATGGTTTCCATGACAATTACTTTAGTACAGTTTTCGTTTTTATTTTTAACTCATTTTAATAATCTTATTTTGTTTTAGAACATATCAGACCATTACTAATGGAAATAAAAACAACAAAAATTGGTCCATCACATGTAGATAGGTTGAGAAGCAATGAAATAGACAATACTACAATTTTAAAATGCATTTCATAAAAGCACATAGAAAGAATTTAAAATAAACCATAAAATGAGAGACAGGGGTTTATGACATATCATCAAGAGAGTTATAAGAATTGATTCAAACAAAAATGGGTAAAAACCATGAACAGGGCCTTTGCATGAGGAAGACCCAATGCCTGGTGAACACGAGAAGCGTTCGACCTCACTGTCACCAGGAAAATGGATATTACCACCACAACAGGGCTGGAGTTGTAGCCCAGTGGTAGAGGACTTGCTTGCCACGTCTGAAGCCCTGGGTTTGATCCCCAGCACTGCAAACAACAGCAGCAACAATAACAGAGGTCACAGAGCCACAGATCAACAAAAACCCAAATGTCTCTCAGTCCCAAATGTTTCTGAGGACACTGAGCAGCAGGAGCTCTGGTGCATGCTGGGGGATCACACCTGCTGAAGCCCTTGAGGACACTCAGCTGAACCCCACGCAGCAGCTCTGCCCCATCCCAGTCCTAGGAACCAACAGCAAAGTGTGAGAACCCAAAGATGAGGAGAGGAACGTTCATAGCAGCATGACTTGTGGTGGTCACAAAGTGGAGACAAGCCAAATGTCCGCCAATAGCAGACTGAATAGGCAAATGTTGTCATATTTGCACTCTGGAATAGTGAGAGGCAGTACCAGCCATCTAGTCATACCTTGGCATTATTGGTCCTGTCTGATTCCCCATAGCATGTGCAGAGCATTTCAGAGACAGACTCTCCATAAATTCAGTAATGTCCCAGTGCTGGGTTATTCCTCTCTACAAAGGGCCCATCCTTGGTGTCCAGATGTCATGGGGGTGAGAAAGGGCCCTGATGAGTCTTGGGTGGAGGAGCTCTGGGCTCTGTGGCTGGTCTTGCTCCTCTTATGTGACTGCTGTTGATGTTGCTACTATAGAGAGCATCTCCCACCCCGTTCTTGACCCACAGATCTTGTTCAGGCTGAGTCTCACAGCCTCTCTGCTCTTGAAGGCTGTCACCTGCTTTTCTCAGAGTTTTCTAGCTCCTGCTGCTATTCTCAGCTGTGGCCCCATGTTCCTGTTGCCACTACCTCAAGGGTCTGGGGGTGTTATGAGGCTCAAGATATTCTTAGGTTCTCTTGCCTCCTTCATTCCTTTCTTCTCTCCCTGTAAGCTTAGTATATTCTTAAATGCTTTTTGTCATGAGGGATTTTTCAAGCCACACACTCTAGTTTAAAATAAGGTCCTCCTGGAGCACAAGACAATGAGGCAGTCTTGGTCCTGGCCTCTGCACATGTAGCCCCAATTGGTGACTGGATGGAAGGCACATGATGAAAATGTTAAGATGTGCAATGAATGCACAGACAGGGAAGCCAGCACCTGCCTTTCCTTCTAGAAAATAATCGGCACCTCTTTTCCTTTCCAGCTGTGGGTCCCTAAAGCCCCAGTCCTGAAGCCCCACTCCTGAAGCACATCTTCCAGTTCCCCCTTTACCCCCCACAAAGATTTCATTTACATTTTACCTCATAGCTCCAAAAGACTTTGTGGGGTTTAGGAACCCTCAAAATTGACTCCTAATCTTCACCCCTCCAAAAAAATCAACTTCCAATTAGAACAAGCCTCAGCTCCAGCTCTGTGATGCTTTCACACCAAACTGGGGGTTGCATTTCTCTTTCTAAAAGTTAATCTACTTATAAAATAGGTAAAGCATACACATTATGCAAAAATGAAAAGGTGTACAATGTAGAAAAGAAAAAACTTACAGTCCCTCTTGCTCTCATCCCTGTCTCCAGCCTCCTGAGCTCCTTCTAGAAGTAACTCCGCAGTTTCTGCCAGAGACAGTGTCTGCATGTGCAAGATTAAGTGTACACTGGCTTTTTAAAAAATATGGTTTTAGTTGTCAATGGACCTTTTTTAAAATTAATTTATTTTTATGCAGTGCTGAGGATCGAACCCTGGGCCTCCCGCATGCAGGCAAGCGCTCTACCACTGAGCCACAACCCAGCCCCACACTGGCCTTTACTGTTTCAAAACTTCAAGGAATAGCATACTATCCCCAATGTTTGCTTTTTCACTGAACTTTATTTCTTGACAATTGTTTGTACAAGGACATTCAGCTCTGCTTGTTAAAGACTTTATACTACTCTATCATATGGAGGGTCCAAGAGATGATTACTCAGGATTTTCCTAGTGGAATTATAGTGAAATAGGATCTCTGCTGCAATTGTCCTTCTCCAGACTGAGTTTCCTCCGGCAGTCTTCTAAATGTTTTTCTTTGAAGTGGGGGAAAAAAAGTGGACAATGGAGTGGTCTTCTGAGGGGCCTGCTAGGAAATTGGGCTGTTCTGGGTGGTACTGTGTCTCATCAGGAGAGTCACTTGACACATGGGGATGAAGTAGGAAGACAACTCCCCTGAGCATGTTCTGGATGAAATGGGAGGGCACATGGGTCATGGTGCTTTAAGAAGTTGAAAGTGTCATACAGAGCTTCAGGTCTGACTACAAAATAATGGGAGAGATTCTACTGGAATCATACATGAGAACCAGCCAGAAGATTGAGCACTCCTGATCAGACTGCCTTAGAGAAAAACTAGAAATTGATCCTCTCTGTAGCTTAGAAGTCCCTGGGGTAGAGCCAGCTTTAGATATGGCGAGATTCAAAGATCACCGGGACTCAAGTTCTCTATCTTGGCCTGCCTTATGTGTACTGTCTCCATCTCCCTGGTCCCCCTCATGTGGACAGGACAGCCATAGCAGCCCAAACCCTGAACCCTCTCTGGCTTTGTCCAGCAGGAAAGGAAAGGGATCCTCTTCCCTCTGGCTCAAATCAAGCCTCCGTGGCTCTGGACAGTTTTAGGTTAGGTGGCCCTCCCTGAGAGATCACCATTGCCTGGTTGTCCTAGCCTATTCCTTTTCCAGGACTCAAAGAAGAGTCAAAGCCACTGGAATCCTGTGGACTGAGAGGGAAAGAGTGGACCTCTGATGATAAACCTAGGGCTCTTCTGGCACTCTAGGCACGGACACTGGGCCATGAGGAAGCCACAGATGCTCTCTACATTTTGGGGACTTGCTGTTCATGAGCCTGTCCTTTGAAAATTCTGGCTCAGGCAGCTGAGCTCCTTTCAAGGAATATTTTTGCATTCTGCTTTAGCAGGTGGTGGAAACAAGCCATTAAATGCATGTGTGTGGTGAGAGCAGTGTCTACCTCTGAAATGGACTTTAAAAATATTTCTTCCTTTATGAGACAAAAGAAAGCTCATCTCCCGCCACAGAAAGAGGTTCGTTCAACAAAGATCTGGCAACATGAGTGCAGTTCTTAATCAGTGTTTCTGGGAAGGCAGAAGCATGGGGGCTGATCATCTTCCTTCCACAGGACTTTGAAAATGGTGGGAGCTGGAAACCCCCAATACTGTACATATGAGGGAATTTAAATCAGCCCAGAGGGGGAAAATAATGGTAGTTTAAAAAAAAAACAACAACTGTATAATACCTTTATTTATTTTTATGTGGTGCTGAGAATCAAACCCAGTGCCTCACACATGTGAGGCAAGCATTCTACCACTAAGCTACAGCCCCAATGATTGTTTTTGATTAAATATGATATTGCTTTTAAGATAAACTCACTCATGTTTTTATGGAAATGTAGCAGAAGCCCTTAAATAAGCTCACTCACCTTCAGGCTTTGAAGGAACCAATAATGGGAAGCAAATAACCCAAAACTGTACTTGAAATACCCCAGGAGTGTGTCAACTCTCTAATCTTATTTTCTCAGCTTTTAAATCAGTTTCAGCTCCTTTCTGCATCCCCCTTCAATTTATTTCCTCAATTCCACCCACCCCTAAACCTTTAAGTCATGGGAACTTGCCAGTCTCCCTGGGCTCAGGGACCAGTGATGGCTGCGGTCAGTGGACAGGCCCTCCTGAGCTAAGGGAGGTCCACCATTCACAAGGCAGCAGTTAGCATCCTGGCCTTGACTCTGCTTTGGGGAAAAGTGGGATGACTCTGGGGACAGGTGATTCCTGAAAAGCAAGCTGGAGGAGGTCACAAAGGGGATGGGTGAATGACAGATGATCTGACAGTCACAGGGAGGAAAAAGGACCAGATGGGCCCTTTGGCTGTCTTTCTAGCAGTATGGTCAAGCAGCTCCCAGCTCTCCTCCCCAAGTGCTTTGTTTCCAGGCAACTTGTTCCCTTAAAATCAGGAGCCCCAAATTCTGTTAACCAGCAAGTTTTGCTTTGGTCAAAAACAGGTCTAGACATACTTTAAAATTCAGATGTTTTGGGTGTTATACAAATATCCCTTAGCTTTCCATGGTCCCCACCATCCTCTGTTCCCTTTCACTGGACTGCAACACTGTACTTTGTCTGCCGGGCCCATGAGTTTGAGACCCCAGCACGCAGCTGGTGGGGGGACATAATAGCCCTCTCATTTTGATCACCTTAGTGCTGCTCCCATTCCCTGGCCCACCTGTCCTCCTCAAACAAGCCATCCTGCTCAGGTTCAGCACACATTCTGGAGTGTCCTCTGCTTCCCACTAATTAATTCACACTCAGTGTCCAGAGCTTTACTTAAGTGTCACTTCCTCAAGGAAGCCCTTCCTAACTGCTCTAGAGGGCTGGATCTATCAGATGCTCAAAACAGACTGCACTGCTTCCTCATGGTTCTTACCATGACTATCTTGTAACAATCATGTGTGCAATCATCTACGTACTGTTCTGATGGCTGCCTTCCCAACTCCTCTGCCCCAGTCCCACCATCTCCCACATGAGTTTAGGGTAGCATTTACCCAGTTGGTCAGGTTTGTGGTTATATTTCATGACCAGTGCCTGAAACCGTCTGATCCCTTATTACACACAGATGATGAATGAGTGAATGAATTAATGAATGAATGATGAAAAGATGGTTATGATGTCATCAGACAGAGATGGCAGCAGGGAGCATTTCAGAACAAAGAGCAAGAACAAAGGGTTCTCTAGGGAAGTATACACCTGGAGCATGTGTATGGATGGAACAGCATTCAGTTCATTCCTCAAGTCCAGCCTCTTTGAATGCGCTGGAGGCTTCTGTTGTCATTCTTTCTATCCCAGCTGGGTTGCAAGTGCCCACCATGTACCAGCAGAAGAGGGTTTCTTAGCCTCCATGGGCCCTTTGACTCAAGTCCCCTTTTGGTCCCTCTGCTAAGTTCTCCTCCCTTCCCCACCCTATTGAAACCCCTTACTCCATCCCCTCCAAAAAGAGGTTACCAGGAAAGCCTCCCAGTTTCTCTTTCTTCCATCTCTTGGCTCCCACCCTTGGTATCATCCATATTTAGTTGGGTAGGGATAGCAGTCTTCCTAGGGTACATTTCTCTAGACTTTTGGGCTTTTACCTGAATTGTTTTGTTTGAATTTTACATGGATCTGGGTTTTCCTTACCTATTCAGGAACTTTTCTACTTTTAAATAAATGACGGGTGTGCCAAGTAATAGCATGGAGAAAACACCTCTGTTGGTGAAAATACCTTCAAGAAGTACAGACCAGCTTCTGGAGGCCTGGCAAAGCAGTAGGAGGGGCTCCAGCCTGGATGCAGGAGCTCTGGGTGTTGAGACTGCTCTGACCCCATCCCGGACAGTGGCCTTGCATGTCATTGCCCCTCTCTGTACCATGAAGGGCTTCAGAGGTGATCTTGAATGCCCTCTAACTTTGTCTCGTCAGGTTTCCCAGAGCTTAGTGTCCATGGGAGTTGCTTTCTTCCACTGTGGAGAAGCCCTGGAAAGCCCTGGAGTCTGTTGATGGCCTCAGTGGGTTTGCCCTTGTCCCTAGACAAGACAATCATCATTTCTACATGGTAGCAATGCACCAATTTACAGGAATGGGAGGAAATCAGAGAAGTGGCTTTATGTTCTGTGAAGACTCTAAATGAGCCCCTGTTGACTTCCAGCGCCTGTGACTCAGGATGGGCCCCAGGTTTGGGTTGGATGAAGGGTTCTCTGCACACATGGGGTTTCCCTATAGTTCCTTAGAATCCCCTCCACCTCAGCCAGCTTCTGTCACCACTGACTGGAACCTGAAACCTGCTGAGTGGTCAGGTGGAAATGGGGAGAAGGCACTCTTTCTCTGCATCCTGATTCCTCCAGAGCAGCACATTAATTACCAAGGGAAACAGAGAGCTGGTCAATCATTAGATAGTCACTATTCCCTGGGGAACATACTACAGTGGAACAGAAGAAATTCTCGGAAGAACCACTGGCTCAGGGACACTTATGGACCAAAAAGTTAATAATAAACACCAGGTTGATGCATCCTAGGACCAGAACAGCTAGGGTCTGATCACCCCCAGGGCCCCAGAAAGCAATAGCAACCACTCAAAGAAACTCAGAGCTTGCTGAGGGCTTAGTCCTGGTCAGCAAGAGAAATGGTGGGTGGAGGAAGGTGTGGGACAGGGGCTTAGGACTCCATGTGCCAAGCAGCATAACCAAGCCACCGAGTCATGCTGCTGTGCCTTTCCTTGTGAGGTTTATAGCACCAAGCATTGCAGCACCCAAGCCTGGGTAGCTTTCAGACTCCAGCTTGGCCCATCCAGAACCTTCTTGCCTTCCTAAACACCTTTCCTTGGCTTTTCCCTGCTCAGAAAATTTTATGAGCGGCTGATTTTCTAAAGCAAAACATACGTAACCTTGCCAGGCTAACACTCAGGGCTGTCCTGATCTTCCATGCTGGACCCTCCCAGCCCTGTTCCTCTCCTGCCCTCCATAAACCCCCTGAGGCAGTGCATTGTAAGCCTCTGAGCCCACTGCTCTGGGTCCTTGCTCCTTTTTCAAGTCTATTTCTGGGTTCTCTTCCTTCTTTTTTTTTTTTTTTACATATATTTTTTAGTTATCAAGGGATTTATTTATTTATTTATTTATTTATTTATTTATTTATTTATTTATTTATATGTGATGCTGAGTATTGAACCCAGGGCCTCACACAGGCCAGGCAAGTGCTCTACCACTGAGCCACAACTCCAGCCCCTTCTCTTCCTTCTTAAAGCCTCTTCTCACCTATTTTCCATGGATCTCCACTTCGCCAAAACTCTGCTGCAGGAATGAAATTCTGCACCTTAGTCCTGACCCATAGATTATAAACTGCATGGGGACAAGAGTCATTCCTGTTTCATTCCCCAATGTACAAGATCCATCATCTAGAATAGTAGCCAGCACATAGTAGGTGCTCAATAAGCAGTTGATTTAATGAACTCCTTTTTTTTTTTGGTCTTATTTCATGCATGTGATTTGGTTGCCCCAAATAAATTATAATATTTTCAAAGCCTAACTCTAGGTTCAGAATTTATTCTTATCCATTGGTTAGGTGGTCATCTGAGCCCAGGGATAGTGGTTACTGTGTGGGATTACATCTCTGCTGATCCTTTTTCTGGAACCCAATTTGACCATACAAACCAAGAACCTTAAAACTATCCTTACACCTTGATCTGAGAATGCATTTCTAGGAATCCATCCAAGAAATTAAATGAGATGTCATTGATATTAGTAAAACAAGAGTGGTTGCAATTTACTAAACATTTGCATGTGTCAAACACTCTGTCACTGGTTCCTTTACACATAATCTTTCATCTGATCCTGAATCACCCATAAAATAAGCATTATGATCTCTACATTACAAACAAGAAAACTGAGGCTCAGAAGGAATTATGAAACTTGACTATGGGCACACCCCCAGTAAATGGCAGAGCCAGAATTTATTCTGGGAATATAAGACTCCAAAGCCATGCAACGTGTTGTTATAATTATGGAAAACCAAGAGCAGTCTGTCTGTCTAGCAAAAAGAAAATACATGGAGTTCATTATGATACACTCACAGAATGGAACACAGTTAGCCATCAAAAGGAATGCTTTTGGAAAATTTCTCAGTGGCATAGGAGATATTTCAGAGAGAAAGTTGGTGCAAATAATGATAATAGAGTGGGTTGAAGAGCAGCACCTATAAGCTTTGTTAATGTCCAAATCCTTGAAACTTACAAATGTGGCCTCATTTGGGAAAGGGACTTTTGCAGATGAAATTAAGATAGTAAGATAAGATCGTCTTGGATTGCCCAGGTAAGTCTTAAATCAAATGACAAATGTCCCCTATAAGAGTCAGAAAAGGAAAAGACACAGAGAAGGGTAGATATTGATGTGAAGATGGAGACAAAGATTATAATGATGCGTCTACAAGTCAAGGAATACCAGCAACCACCAGAAGCCAGAAGAGGCAAGACACGATTCCCCACTAGATCCTTTAGAGGAAACGCAGCCACAACATCACCTTGATTTCAGAGATTTCACACTTCTGGCTTCTAGAACTCTGTGAAAATGAATTTCTCTTGCTTTAAACCACTGCCATCTGACCCTAAGCTACATGTCAAGCAGACAAGCATTCAGCAGACCTGCCCCAGCAGATGCTGGTGCTGGGCCAGTGTCCCTCAATCTCTCCATTCAGCCATGGAGATCAGTATACACATAGACACGTGCTAACAATGTGTGTTACAAAATTCCGTACTTATTATCCCACTGGGATTTGGTGCTGTCAATGCTGACCAAGGGCCAGATCCTATTCTGAGCACTAGGTGTAACCCAAGGAAGATTCACTTCTGGTGTGTAATGTTTTCCAGTTTGCAAGTCACATCCATATGCATTAGTCTATTTGATCTTCAAACTACCCTATAAGATAAGGAGACAAAATAATTATACCAGTTTTGCAAACAGATAAACTGAATCTCCAAAAATCTGAAGTGCTTTGCTGTAAGTCACATAGCAGATCCAGAGTTTTCTAGGGCACTAAGCATCCTCCAAGCTCAGAGCTTTGAAAGTCTGGGGAGAGGAAAGTGAAGTCTCACAAGAGATCTGGGTGGACTTCTTAGAAGAGGAAGGATTCAAGCAGAGTTTTTGTAAAATGAATCACTATAGGGCAGGGATTAGCAAATGGTAGACTGCTGACTAAATCTGGTCCACCTTCTGTTTTTGTAAATAAAGTTTTATTAGAACACAGTCTCCCTCCATTTACATATGTCCATGTCCACTTTTATGCTACAACAGCAGAGCGGGTAGCTGTGGCGGAAACAATGTCCTGCCTGCCAAGTCTGAAATATTGAATACTGAGTTTGACCCTTTACAGAAAGAAGCCTGAGGACCTCTGCGACAGATGGTTCCATGCTTGGAGGAAGAGCTTGTGGAGGTTGGGGGGCGGGGGAGACCTACAAGATAAAGAAATTCACAGCTCCTGGTTAAAAGTACAATTCAATGACTATCTTTCTAGTCTTAATAATAGCAAACACGAACATGGTGCTGAAAGTGTCAGGCAGTATTTCAACAGTTGTACACATAACAATTCTTTAGTATGACTACCCTCCCTGCTTTACAGGTGAGGAAATAAGGACACAGAGATCAAATGGCATGGCTGAGCTTGCACAGCGGGCATGTGGCAGAGTCAGGGCTTCTGCCAGGCAGTGGACATGAGAGGCTGTGTGGGGACCCCTCCTACATGCTGCATCTCACACCCTTAGGAGTCCTGGGCGTGATGAGTCCTCCTTCCTCAAGGAGGTATGGAGCTGCAATGGGAGCCAAGTTCTAGGGCTGTAATAAGAGCCAACTGTTTCCTTCCACTTAGGCGTTTTCTTACCAGTTTCCTGAGAGCCCCAGACATGCTGATGTATGATGCCTGCCTCTCACCTGGAAGCACAAAATATTTGCAAGGTGATGATTCTCTTTTGATACACTGGCCTGGGGAGGAGAGGAGCTATGACCCAGCAAAGGTTTTTCCGGAACAGAGACAAAGTGCTAAAGCCAGGATGCAGTGATCTAAGACAGAGTCACCAGTTGAGTAAGGCAGGGAGTGAGGCTGCAGGGCCTGTCATGACGCTCAGAGACTAGTCAGCGGGGCCTTGAGGACATCTCACACCTACTGGGGGCTGTGGGTCTCTGCTAAAAGCTACTCGTGATCAATTGGTGAGGATGAGACGTGGGTGACCAGCACCCGCATCAGCACCAATCAGCTGCCTTCAGCTGCCTAAATAGCCTATCATGGCTCATTTCTCATCTCCCTGCAAAGGTGATTGGTGCAAGAAAATGAAGTACCTGGTATCTGTCAAGAGGGAAAAATAAAACACAAAACAAAACAAAAAAAGCTTCATACTTTCACACTGATCATTTTATCTGAGGTGGGTCCACGGAAGGAGGGAGGAAGCAAAGAGCAGATGGGAGCAGGCACCCAGGGGCCAAGGTGAATTCACCTGTCCTGGGGCCTCTACCCACTGCTGCTGGGGAGAAGGGAGGGGAAGAAAAGCCTGCAGCAAAGGAGGCTGGCCTTCATTGCCATCAGTGCTCTCCACCCACAGCCTCTGCTTCCCAGGCAGCCAGCCTGGGAGGAGAAAAACAGGTTGTACCTCAGTGCTTCTTTGTCACATAAATCCTTTGCCTCCGCACCCCACCAGCCCCAAACTGAGAAAAACAAGAGGCAGGAGAACGAATAATCCATCAGGGGTCCCTGGCTCTCAGGAGATAGCCACATACAGCATCAGTCATGCAGTCGTGGGTGTGAGGTTGAAAGAAAAAAAAAAAAAAAACCACTCTACCCCAAACTAAATGGAATGAAAGAAAAAATACTTGGGTATGAATAACAGGCTGCTCGCTCAAGACAGCTCCATTATCTGGAGGCGAGCCCAGGAGGCAGAGAGGGAGCTGTTTATGAATTTCTTAGTCATTCCTGGTGTGTGTAGCCCTCAGGAGATGCCCATCTTGGCCATCAGCTGTGGACACTGGCTGGCAGCCCCTAGCACAATCACTGGTGGGCTGGCTGGCGGCAGCTTTAGGGGTCCTTATGGCTCAGAGAGATGGACAGAACCCCCAGAACCACAGAGAGCCCAGCTTGGAGGTCTGTGCCTGCTCTGCTGGAGCTTCCGTTCTGAGGGGCTGGGCACCATTCACCTTGCCCTTGCACCCTAGAACAGCATGCTGACCTGGTAGGGATTTGAGGAATGAGCTGGCCAGTGGTCATTTGCTCCATGTGCCTCAGTTCAAACAACCACATGCCACCATTTATTTAAGTCAGCAAATGATCATGGACAGCCTCTGCATGACAAGCCAAAGGTAACAAGGACCCAGATCCTGCTAACAAGGAGTTTCACATCCTCTAGGGGTGAAAGAAAATAAAAGTGAATACAGAGAGAAAAAGAAACAGACAGACCTCAACGGATCAGTGATGCTTTATTAAGCAGCTGAGGAGCACATTTTCAAGAAGAAAATGGCAAATGGCTGCAAGAAGGGTCTGAGTTGTATAAGGCTTAGCAGGGCTGAGTCACAGAAGGAATTTTGTCCGTTGCTTTTGGTGGGCTCATTTAGGACCGGCAGGGAAACATTTGTAGATAAGGGAAATTGTGAAAGGCCAGAGTTCTTTGTTCCCCTTCCCTTCCCAGGGGTTGTCATTTTCCATAGCCTTCATTCCAGACTCTAAAAGGGGATAAAGAATTGGGGTGACGATATCATATCTAGCTACTTTCTCCTGAGAAGGGGCAGAAGAGGGGATCCTCTCATCGGAGGTCTGGAAGAGAATACGGAGGTGAGGGATGTCCTGGGTTCCCATAAGATTCCAGCAATTGTGGCTTGAGAGGGGTGTAGAGGGAGGGAATCTAGAAATCATTGGGGGTGACTTCCTCCTCATCTGGCTCAGGAGGGTCAAGTTGAGGGTGCAGGAGGAGAATAACTTTGATGTGTCCTCGGGTGGTGGCCCTGGAGATGGCGGAGACATGTTCTGTTAGAAACCTCTGGAAAAAAATTAATGAAACATGGAAGGAGGGTGAAAAATAAGATAATCAGGAGAAGAGGGGACATGGTGGGCCAAATCCAGGTCAGAAGTCCTCTCCATCATCCAGGCAAGGAGGAGATGGTTGCTAGACTAGCGGCTTGTTACCTCAGCTTTCTTATCTTAGTCCTTACTATTCTTGATTTATTAACATAAAAATAGCATTCTTTTTCCAGATATAAGCATAAACCTCTTTTTTTCCATGAAAATTAAATCCAGATCCCTCCAGTTTTGAAGGACAACAGAAACCAGAGAGTCCGACTGACCTTGGATGTCATTGAGTCGGGAAGTTATTTGTCAGATGATCCCCCAAGCACTCATACTTGTCTAGGCATACCCCAAGAACAGCAGTTCCTGTGTCCACCCCTTTGAGAACTCTGAGACCCACAAAGTTGGGAATCAGGCCGGGTCTCTGTTGGCTGAGATGGAGAAAATGGGTGGCAGGGATGGGGATGACAGAGGTGGCCTGGGTGTACGATAAAGGGGGAACTGCGAGTGCTAGGGTACAGGTTCCCACCCAATTGGAGGGAAGGCATAAGTTGGCCCAACCCCCACATGTGAGAATACTCCCTGCTTAGATTCCAGGCGTCCCCAGGATGTGACTCGGAGAAGCAGTTCTATCCAATCTGCATTCAGCTCATGGTGGTGAACTGTCAGGCTGGTGCTTAGGTGTGCTGCTGTAAGTGGTTGTGGTCTGGTGTTCACAGTGGAGGGGACGGGGCGTTCAGAGGTGAGTCTTCCCACGTTTTGGTGGAGGAAAAGTTGGTAAGGGAAAGAGGTGGGAAGCCCTTTGCAATCACTGCTTTGAAAAGGTTCAGGATAGGATAAGCCATTATGTGCCCCACCCCCTGTTTGTTGTTGTGGCTGATGTTGTGGATGTGGTCAGCCCTGGTATAACCTGCAATGAGGTGCCTTGAAGCAGGTTAGTGGGTGTTACTCGAGGCCATTTGGTTTGAGATCCTCCTGTAGTGGTAGAACTGGATATCTTAAGGGTAGAGGGAGTGGGAATAGTGAGGGTGAGGGAGCAGTTTGGGTAAGTACCCAGGGGGTTTCCTCCCTGAAAAGGTGCAGAGGGGGCTTGGGATTGAGGAAGACCTTGAGCTATATGGCTGAAAGTAGGGAACTTGGTCCAGAGAGTGAATGGGTATGAGTTAAGTTGTTGGATGAGGGTCTAGAGAACCTTGTTGGCCATTTCAGGGGTGTTAGATTGGGATTTTTTTGAAGAAAATATAGAACCCTTGGATAGATGGTGATAGAGCCTCATAGAACTTGTAGCCCAAATGTCAGGGGGGCATGGGTGAAGAGCCATTGTGTGGAAGAAGCCTGAGTGCACACCTAACAGGTTGACCACACTGGATTAGCCTCAAAGAGGAGGGCGGTTGAGGAGTTGAGGAGGGGTAAGAGGGAGTTCTCAGCAGCAACCACAGAGCTGGGGGGTGGGGGAGGTGTTGTAAGGGATGAGGCTCGTTCAAGTAGAGCATGAAACAGAAAAGAAAGTAAATGGGGAGGGGAGGAGAAAGGGTTACTTGGAGCCATAAATTGGTAATCCAGGAGAGGAGAGATGGAATGAAGTGGGGTGTCCTTTGAAGGGGAGGAGGAGAAAGGGGGTTAGATCCATATGGATGGTGGTCAACAAGGAGTGGAATTCTTTGAATGGGAGCCTTTCATTGTTGGCTTCTTCCTGTTCAGGTATGGGGAAAGAGTTCCAGTTTTCTTGAAGACTTTAGATTGGTAGGTATCATTAGTAGGGACAAGTTTCAGAGTTTTCAGATGAATCCAGAAGGGGTGGCCTTCCAGCGTGGCTGCAGTGGGAGTGGTGAGGATTACTTGGAAGAGAGCCTTCCATCTTTCTTGGAGAGGGACAGAAGGCTGGGGAGAAGTCCCTATGGAGATAGGAGGAGGGTGCCTCAAAGATTGGGGCTGGGGAAGTTGGGAGTGAGCACATTTCCAAAGAATTGCTCTAAGACAGGCTGGGAGGGGTTTCATCTGCTATTGGGGGAGCAGTACATGAAGAAGAGGGCCGGGAATCAGGGCTTGATCTAGGGGGCTTATGGAGTGGGAAGTCAGCAAGAATAAATCATAGAGCAGGGCAAGGTTGACATAATGAAGATATTGAGCAGAAAGCTTGGAGGTAGGAACCTCTGACCATTTGCCATTTTGCTGGAGAAATAGTTTAAGTCTTAGAAGATTTTTTGGGTCAAAGGTCCTGAATTCCGAATTCGGGCCATTGACTTGGGTTGTGTAATTCATACTGTGGCCAGATCTGAATACTCAGCCTAATGAGTCTTTTGAGATCAGATTAGAAGTGGAGGATTTTTAAGTTTTTTTGAAATAACCTAAGGAGAGTCCCATGGTATAGACAGGTTAGCCCCCATAATTGGAGAGGTTTGACCTGAGTGGCAGTCAAGATCAAAGCATCATTTGATTTCTCCTGTCACTGGACAGAACAGTTCCACCAGGGAATGAGAAGACATCCCCTCCTGCAATCCCAGTAGTGGAGGACCCCTGGGTGTTGGCATCAGGCCATTTTGCTGCTGCCAGTATTCTGCCCCCACCCCCACCCCCACCATTTTACAACCCAGATTTTTAGCCCACGAACTTCCTAGTCAGTCATTGGTCCAGATTGTCAGCCCGTGAACCTCCTCGTCAGCAATTGGCCTAATTGTCATTAGCCCGTGAAATTCAACTACTTAAGAGAAACTCCTGGGCCATTTTCTCTCCCTCTTCCCTGAGAGCGGACACTCTGGTCCTCCCCCTCTCTCCCTCTCTCCCTCTCTCCCTCTCTCCCTCTCCCTCTCTTACTGTCTCACTTTCACTCTCTCTTCTCTCTTTCTCTCTCTCTCTCTCTCTCACTCTGCAGGCAGACACTCTGCCTGTCCACTTAATAAAATCTCTTATGTGAGCTCCTGTGTCCGGAGTGATTTTCTGGGTGCTTTCACTGGGGTCTGAACAAGCCAAAAGGTGGAAGGTCTCAGGCAGGTCACCTCTGAGAGAGACTGGAAGGGATCTTACTCTTCCAAAGATTGAGAAAGCTGGGGTTGCATGTGGGAACAAAATGGCAGAAGGTAGCCCCTGATCCCCAGGAGAAGATAGGGTTAGAGGGAGGATGCCCGCAACACAAATAAAAGACCTAACACAGGTGTTTGCTCCATCCACGTGGCAGTGAGGCAGCAAAAATCTAGGCCAGGAATGGGGTTGGTTTAGGGTCACATGCTGGCTGCCGTTTAGCTATAGTGGACATGGAGGGTCTGAATGTTGCCAAAAGCTCAGTCCCCAATGCCACTTCAATAACGAAGACATGGTTTTGAGAAAAATGGAAAATGAAGCTTTATTGCTTTGCTAGCAAAGGAGAAACACAGGAGACTCCTGTCCCAGAGGCTGTGATTCTGCCCATCATCAGGGACAGAGGGCTTTTAAAGAGGTGACTCAAAGGCTACATTCCAGGTGTTCTCTTTGGAGTTGTAATTGACTTGTTAATTTGGGAGACAGTCCTATCTGAGATCTTCTGGTGCCATCCCCAAAGTCTGGATGACTTTGTTCCCAGGGTGGGTGTGTGCTCAAGGATAGGTAACTCTGCCTAGGATGAGGAAGAAAGGTGGTCCTGTTTCCCCTGAGATTAGCTACGGGAGAGATTAGGGAGGAGCAGGGAGAGAGGAAGAGAAAGAAACATGTCCATTTAAAAAAGAAGTTGCAGTGGCAGTCCATTTTAAAAAATAAGTTGCAAGGGCTGTATTCAAAGCATAAAGTGGCCACTGCTACATTTCCCCACTGGCAATTTCTACATTCTGTTTATATGGGAAAATGGGCCATGACATGTCCAAGGAGCTTCCTGCTGGAAGAGGGTGAAGTTGAGGGGAAATAATCCAAAGTCCTTGTTTTTGGGGTGCAGGGGAGTTGGGGGAGTGTGGACAGTTAAGGGCACTCAGCATCAGAGCAGTCCAGAGGTCCACAGTGGCAGATGGCAGGTGACTGGACAAGGCGTACATAGGGCAGGGATCATGCTAAAACAATACACAAGACAGCAAATATTACTTTTTTGTAAACAATTAGCTCAAAAACAATTAGTATTTCAGCCAGTCTCTGAAAATCATGAACAGTAACTCATATCAGTGAAAAACAGACTGAGTTTATCAATGTAGGAAGATATGAAGATTTGAAAGTCTATGAGATCAGGCTCAAATTAACTCAGGACAAACTTGCGTCTCTGAGTTGTGATCATTATACTTAAGCACTCCCATACAAGAACCCTTCCATTACAGCCTCTAGCTTTACTTTTGGTAGGGCTGACACAAGTGTACACCTTAAGTTTCATTTTAGAAAACCATAGTTTTTTCTTTTAAATGTCCATGTAGGACAGTGCTTAGGCTATACTCTCCTGCCAGGTGTTTAAGACCAAGTTGGTCAACACTGACCTTGTTCCAATCTACTCTTAAGAGTCAGAGATTCCTCAGAGATCACTCTTGGGGATGTGTGCAAAACCTCTTGGCTCCTTTAGCTTTCCTCTACCAGTGGTGCTATCTGCCAGAATGCATCAGGGAGGAGTCTCTCTCTCTCTCTCTCTCTCTCTCTCTCTCTCTCTCTCTCTCTCTCTCTCTCTCCTCTCTCTCTTCCTCCTCCTCCACTCTCTCTCTCCTCTCTCTCTTCCTCCTCCTCCTCTTCCTCCTCCTCCTCCTCCCTCCCTCTCTCTTTCTCATCTCTGTCTCTGTCTCTCTCTCTCTCTTTCTCTATCTCTGTTCTATCCCTTAAATAAAACTTTTTGCTCTTGCCTTGGTGTTTCTTGGGTATTCCATCTTAAACACGAGGGGAACAGGGACCCGGATCCTGATTCTCTGATATACCAGTATCATCTCTGGTCTCACTGGGGGTTGTAATTTTCCATATGCTTCAAGGGCACTGGCACCTGAAACAAATAAATGCAAAACTGAAAAGGACTGCACTGTGGAAGAGAAGAGCCAGGTGCTGGGTGGGAGGTACCAGGAGATCTAAGTGGGGTCGGGGGCTCAGAGGAAGTGTGAGACAGCTGGGCAGCTTTGGGGGCAGGGTGGCTGAGGCTGGGGGAGGCGGAAGCTGTGTAGGCAGAAGGCAGCCACCTCCAGAGCACACAGCTTGGGACACCGAGTGGGCAGAGGCTCAGCTGGGGCCCAATCAGCTCGGTCTCTTACTGGGGTTTCCCCAGGGCTCTGTCTCCAGGTACTGAATAGAGCAGCCCCAAGTTCTTTCTCAGGAGACTTGCAAGTATTTGTTGACTATTCCTCTCTCTCTCTTTCTCTCTCTCTCTCTCTCTCTCTCTCTACCTCCTTTGTATTTCTCAGTACATTTATACTCAGACACTGTGGCAGTCTTTTCCTGTCTGCATTTTCGTTTAAATGCCATCATTTCTGCCCTCCCTGAGCTGCATTAAGCAAAAAATATGTGTCTGGGAAAGAGAACAGAAAACATAAGAAAGACCCTATGAGGGAGGTCTGACTTGGAATCTGCTTCCTTGGGGACCCCACCTCTGGTGCTGAAGGCAGGGGCCATGATGAAGGAGGGCCGGGAGTGGTGCTGGATCTGATCCTGACCTAGCCCCAGCAACTGGCTGACCTTGAGCGAGTCGCTCATCCCTCTGGTATGCTGTGCACACATGTGTTGCCTCATCTGTGAAATGAGAGGCATGTGCTGGGTCAGGGGTTCCCTACCTGGGTTCCATAGATGGGCTTTTAGGGGGTCTACGAACCCTTAAGATTGAAGGTAAAATCTAGTGGCCTTGAGTGTCTGTGGATTTTTCCAGCCAGGGTTCCAGGGCTGCCATTCAATTCTTAAAGGGAACCAGGGCCCTTCAAAGACACAACACCTGCCCTGGGTGTCACACGCTTTCAGGTGAACTGAAGTCTCCTTGGAGGTGAAGAGACAGGAGCATCCACTTGCTGAGACAGAGGGAGGTGCCACGAGTGTCGGAGGCAGGGAAGGGAGGCCAGGTTACAAACAGGAAGTGTTGTTGGGCCCCATTTCTGGTAAACTGCCGAGGAGACCTCTAAAGAGATTCGAATCTGAGGGGTGTCGGCAAGTTGCTGAGATTCCCCTTCTCTCCTTTCAAACAAATGTTCACATCTGTACTTAATGTTGCTTTCATCATTTTAAATTCTTTCTGTGAAGGAGTGCTCCAGATTGCAAGTGTTTGGACCCAACACAACCTGGACTTTGTTCGTGGGCTCCAGACAAAAGCAAAGCCAAAGTCAAGACAAACCAGTGGATATAAGCTCGGGCCAGGCCACTCGGACGGGGCTCCTTGGCCATTCTGCATTCAGCCTCCTTTCTTTTTCTTCTTTAATGTGGAATTCAGGGAGTGGGGAGGAAATGACCTGAGTGAGCCGCCAAACTGTGGGACAATGGCACGGTATCTTTGACGTGGGAGTGGCGTCTGCTCTGACTCAATCCAGCCCAGCCCAGGGACGACGCCTCCTTCAGAGCAGCCTGCATTTGGTTTCAGGCAGGCCAGCTGCGTTCAGCATGACCGAATCGGACACCTCTCACTTCCTCTGCGAACGGAACTTGGTGTTTGGATGACGTGCAAGGCAGGTCATTTGTGCAAAATAGCGAACTCCACCTTCAGGCTCCAACCCCAACCCCCAAGGCCTAAAAAAAGAAAAGAAACAGAAAAAAGCAACACCTGTAAGGAACTGGATTTCACACAAGAAAAGACTTTCCTAAGAGTCACAAGTGCCAACCTAAGGACTGGCAAGTGGCTGTGGTGGGTGCCTGAGACTGTTGGAGTGTAGATCAACACCTTCCTGACTATGTGAGCTAGACTAGTTTACTTAACATCTCTGAGCCCCCGGCTCTTCATCCTTGAGGGGAGGGTGATGCACATGCTTCTGAGGCATAAGCAGGGTAGCATGCAGCTGGATTGCTCTCTCCTTTCCAGGGTGGCAAGGTGGTGCAGCCCCGGCCTGCTACAGGGTCAAGCCATGAAAGCACCTTCCTGGTGCAGAAAATGCCTCCTGCTGCCACCTTCTCCCACCCTGCCTGAAAGATTGGACCGATTCTAAGCCCTAGCTCATGGTGTGTGTTTGTCAGGGAGGGGCGGGGGATGACCAAACTGTCCAAATCAGAGGGAAACCCAGTCTCCACAGGAGTCCTTGGGTCCCAGCTTCCCAACTTCTTAAGATGCACAAGGGACAGATGTTTTGGTCTCCGGACCTGCTCATTTCCTTCCTGCTCATAGGCTCAATAGCTGGACCATGACACATGGATGAACAAATCCTCCAGGAATGATGCTTCTTTGAAGTTCTTGGCTGAGTTGAAATGAGCAAAATTGGAAGTATCTGTAAGTCACATGAGAGCCATGGTTTGCATCATCTGCCTCGGTGGTGAAGGTTCTGCTGGGTCCCGTGCTCATGGCCAAGGCTTGGAGCTCTCCTCCCAGAGGTTCAGTTTGTCTGGAGACGGTTGAAGACAAACAGGCAGTGTGGTGAAGAATGAAAAGTCAGAGATCTGAGACTGCACTTCTGGCCTGTGTGAACTTGAACTTGGGCAAGTCGCTGACGCTCTCTTGACCTCAGTTTCCTGTTTAGTGGGGACTTTAATACCCACCTCAGAGATGTTTTGAGGGCTAAGTGAACACTAAGCACAGCACCTGTCTCAAGGCAGGTGCTCAATGCCCATCGTTGCCTCACCATTCCGTCTTTCTAAGCCCCATCTTTTCCTGGCTGCACTGTCTCTGAAGACACCAGAGCTTACCCTCTGGGTCCCACCAGCCAGAACTGAGCAGTGTGCTGAGGCCTCCCCCGCCCTCACTGGGCAGTCTAGGAGGCCTGCGCAGTCTGCTGCCTGTGCACCGTCCCTGCTTCTGCCACTCAGGTCAACCCTCATCATTGCTGGTCTCTGGTTTGGACTGTGACAACCACCTCCTGTCCTCCCCTTGCCTTCTCCCACCATCCTCCCCTTGCCACTGCCAGGTTCCTCAGGTTCCTCAGCTCCTGCAGACCTTTGAGGTCCTCCAGGATGGGCTTCTGTGTCCCTCTCCAGTTCCTCCTTCCCCACTGCATCGTGGGTTTTGGTGAATCTAAACCATTTCCTGTTGCCCTCATGTGCCAGCCTCAGTCCCACTTCTTGACTTTTGTCCCCCCACCCGCTGCCAACAGCTCAAATTTCAAGGCTTGGTTTAAGCATCGTGTCCTTTACTGACCACCCTAACAACCCCCTCAGCACTGAACACACCTTTTTTGTCCCCCCTTTCTGTGGCGTCTGGACACATTGTTTTGATAGCATAGGAACAGATAGACTACAAGCCAGCTCTGTCCCAAATGCATTTCTCGTGTTCACTCATTTAATTCTTACAGTCTTACCTTGTGAAGGAGGTACAGTAGTTTCCCCTCATCTGCAGGGGATACATTCCAAGAAACCCAGTGGGTGCCTGAAACCAAAACTGGTCCCAAACTGTATATTATATAGAATATTTGCATCATCATCCCTCCATATACATATGTACTCTTTTTTAAAAATTTATCTTTAGTTATACATGACAATAGAATGTTTTTTGACATATTACACATAAATACAGTTTAACTTCCCATTCTTGTGGTTGGGCATGATGTGGAGTTACACTGGTCGTGTATTCATATATGAACACAGGAAAGGTATGTCCGATTCATTCTACAGACTTTTCCATCCCCATTCCCCTGCCCGTACCTCCACTCCCCATGTCCAATCCAGTGAACCTTCCACTCTCCCCCACCAACTGCCTATTGTGAGTAAGCACCTGCATATCAGAGAGAACATTTGGCCTTTGGTTATTTGGGATTGGCTTATTTCACTTAGCATGATAGCCTCCAGGTCCTTCCATTTACTGGCAAATGCTACAATTTCAGTCTTCTTTATGGTTGAGTAGTACCCCTTTGTGTATATAAACCACAGTTTCTTTATCCATTTGTCTGTTGAAAGGCACCTGGGTTGTTCCATAGTTTAGGTATTGTGAGATGAGGGGCTGTAAACATTGATGTGGCCATGTCACTATAGTTTGCTGATTTTAAGTCCTTTGGGTATATGCTGAGGAATGGGATAGCTGGGTCAAATGGTGGTTCCATTCCAAGTTTTCTGAGGAATCTTCACTTTCCAGAGTGTGGTTGCACCAATTTGCATTCCCACCAGCAATGTATGAGTGTACCTTTTTCCCCACATCCTCACCAACATTTATTGTTACTTGTATTCTTGATAATTGCCATTCTGACTGGAATGAGATGAAATCTCAGTGTAGTTTTAATTTGCATTTCTCTAATTGCTAGAGATGTTGAACATTTTTTCATATATTTGTTGACTGATATTTCTTCTTCTGTGAAGTGTCTGTCCAGTTCCTTAATCCATTTATTGATCGAGTTATTTGTTTTTCTGATGTTAAGCTTTTTATATATACTGGAGATTAATGGTCTATCTGAGGTGCAGGTGGCAAAGATTTTCTCCCATTCTGTAGGCTCTCTCTTCACATTCTTGATTGTTTTCTTTGCTATGAAGTTTTTTCGTTTTAATCCATTCCATTTTTGATTCTTGACTTTACTTCACTTTAGGAGTCTTGTTGAGGAATTTGATTCCTAAACCAACATTTGATAGAGATTTGGGCCTACTTTTTCTTCTAGTAGGTGCAGGGTCTCTGGTGTAAAGCCTAGTCCTTGATCTATTTGAGCTGAGTTTTTTGCAGGGTGAGAGAGAGGGGTCTAATTTCATTTTGCTACATATGAATTTCCAGTTTTCCCAGCACTATTTGTTGAAGAGGCTGTCTTTTCTCCAATGACATGCATACTCTTGATAAAATTTAATTTGCAGATCAGAAGCAGTAGGAAGCTAACAATAACCAATAAAAATGAACAATTATGACAACATTATAATAAAAATTATTTAAAACTTATGAATTGTTTATTTCTGGAATTTTCCATTCAATATTTTTGAATCATCGCTAACCTAAGGTAGCAAATAGGGGAAAGCAAAACCACCATGTGGGGGTGGGAAACAGTACTATTATTCACATTTTTACAGATGAGGAAACTGAGGCACAGAGAGGCTGGGTCACTTGCATGCGGTCATACAGCTGCTAATTAGGTGGCAAGACTCAGCTCTTGGGTGGTACTGTGCTCTTAAGAGGCTGTTCTGCTGGTTCGTGGACCTTGTCTGCTTTGTTCACCTGTTGGCCCCCCTCCCCTTGCACTGTGAACTCCCCTAGGGCCCTTCTCAATTTGGGACCTGCAGACCTAGCATGAAGTCAGCTCCCCAACAGGGACCTCTGAAAGTCCTGAACTGAAGGAGCCAGCCCCTGCCACCTGCCTGTTACAACAGGGAGGCTGGGGAGCCCTAGTTCTAGCAGGAGAAAACATTTTGAGGAAGTCAGGTGACTTCCTCTAAAGAAGGAGGAGCCAGAGAAAGGGAAGCAGCCTCGGCTTTTGGAGTCTTCCTAGGATACTCTGGTGGAAGGAATCAGAATTCTGTCTCTAGTGGTTTCGTGCAAGACCTGATGTACCGCGCGGGGTCTCCCATCCGCAGCCCATCTTCACCCCAACGTTCCATCTGCTTCAAGATGGCAGGAGCACAGTTGGTGCTTCCTGCACTCTGGGCAGCATCAGGTTAAGTTGCCTCACAGGCCTCTGGGGGGACCTCCAGGAGTCCCTCCCCAGCCTGTGTGCACAACTGTTCCCTCTGGTTTTGAAGTTTCTGCTGAGATGGACTCGCTGGGATGCATCCTCCCCGGACACCTGAGCAGCTTCCTCAGGCACGAGGCTGGCCCAGCTGCCTCCTCCTCAGATGATGAGGCTCACCAGGTATGAGGCCAGGGCCAAACCAGTTACACTCTCCCGATGAGCATGTCTCCAAGACAGACAACCCAGGTTAAGAACACAATCTGTGGCTACGACTGATGTAACAATAACAATGACAGCAAGGGCGAATAGCACTAGCCTTGATAAAGCACATCCTGAAGGCCAGGCGGTGAGCCAACATAACCCAGGCAGGATCCAGATGAATCATCCGGGCAACCAGTAAAATACTAACATCCCTTGTTTTACAAATGAGAAAACAGAGGCTCTAGATTGGAGTGACTTGTTCAAGGCTAGGCAGTAGTGAAGGCCATGGGGCAGGCTGCCCAGAGACAGCCAAAGAAGCTGACTCCGAGTCCACACTGGTTTAGAACAACAGGTTTAATCAGCACAAACGACTGAGCATGCTCAAGCAAGGCTGCCAGCAACCAGCGGAGGGATTCCCCTCCACCAGCACTACAGGTGGAAAAACAAACAGAGGGCTGGCGCTCCTTGCCTGCATCTCCCAACATCCCCATTCCCACCCACTTTCCTCTCCCACGTGTTTTCCAACCACTCGCCCATTATCTTTCATGTCCACCAGAAAGGAGGAAGTTTTGGACCACCTATGACATGTCAGTTTCTCTTTGTCATCTGTTTAATCCTTATCTCAGAACTTTGAGGTTGGGTGTCAGTTTTCCCATTTTACAGATGGAAAAGCTGAGGCTGTGAGAAGGCTAACAACCTGCTCAAGATTACTTTGTTAACAGAACTGGGCTTGAGACAAAGCCTGTTCTTGGTCTGCCACACCATGAAAGAAGGGGGAACCCCTCAGAAACGACCTTGGAACCTTGGAGAGCAGGGCAGAGCCTGGTTGGGAAAGAGGGGATGGTCTGGGGAGGAGAGGTGAGCCCTGATGGAGCTCAACCAGACCCACCCTACCTTTGGCAGGCCGATGCTCAGTCCCCTGCCAGGAAGGAGGAAGGTGCTGTCTCTCCAGCAAACAGATGTCTGTGGGGTGAGCCACCAGTCACCACCCCTGTGCGATACTTAGTGTAAGAGAATAGTCTTCCGGATGCCACCAGCCCACAGGCCTGAGAATGCTTGACCTCCTGGGACCTTAGACTGCACACCCGATGTTCACAAAGCTCCCTGGCAGCTCATCCAGCCTGCCAGGGGTTCCCACAGCCAAGGAGCCAGGCTGGGCTCTGTGACCTCCCTTTGCCTTGCCTGGGGCCACCCAGACCACAGGCCCTGAAGCATTCACCTGCTGCCACTTGCTGTAGAAATAGGTAGGCGGTGGCACGTGGATTCCATCAAGCTTGAGAACTTCCAAGGAGATGCCAAAGTTGCAGAACCAGGTGCCTCTGGATTCTATCCCAGCACCTCTTCTCATTAGTCATTATGACCCTGGGCGTGTTACAGTGCTTGCTTATTTGTAATCATGCTTCTTCCACAGTTTTGGTAGAATCAGAACATTGATATACGCATCCATCCCGATATGGTTTTTCGCCCAAATGTCTGTGTACCGGAATCTTGCTCTTCAGTGCGGTGGTGGAGCCTTTAAGAGATGGGGACTGGTGTGTGTGGGCTGGTGACTAGGTCATGGTGGCTTCACCCTCGAGAATGGCTTAATGCCTGTGTTACCAGAATGGGTCAGGTAGAATTTCTCCCACTTCCCACTCCTCACCTGCTCCAACAATTAATAACAAAAAATGTCCCCAAAGAGCAAAATTACCCCTGGGGGAGAATTACCCCTCTAAGCCCTGGAATTTGCGATATGAGGAGCTGTCCCTTGTCCTTCACTGTATGTACAGAGAGAGGAATCTCTTCACTGTGTCTTTGATCTAAAATTTTTCCCTCTTTTATCCAAACCCAGAAGGCCCGAAGTCAGGTCTCACCTAGCTACATGGCCTGGGCTATTTCCAGGGCCTCTTTTCCTTATCTCTAAATTGGTAGTAGACTAGATGAGCTCTAATATCCGGTGAGCCTATGTGTTAGTGCCAACCCCCTTGTTTTGTAAAGGAAGAAAATGATATTCAGAAATGCGTTGTTTGGTCCAGGGTCTCATAGCTGGCCATCAGCAGTGCCATTACTAAAACCCAGGCCCTCAGATTTCAGCAGATGCCCCTCCACCTCGTACTCTTCATCCCATGACCACCGTGCATTAGAAGCATTGCTACCTTGTGCTGAAAATAGGATAAAAAAGAAAGAGTGATGGGGCCTGGTCACTTGTATGTGCCATTGAGTAAGCAAGGGGACAGAAAAAATTCTTCTCCATAAATAACTGCAGCACCAATGATGTGGCTTTCAGAATGAGCCAACGCAACTCCCAGAAACATAGGGCTAATTGCCTCTTTCAAGACAGTGGAGAACCTGAGGGTGATGAATTGCGAGCTAGTCAGTGGCGGGCTGCTGTGACAGAGGGCTGCAAATGCCACTCTGGGGATGTGTTAATGAAGCCTCTGCATGCACAACACGAGAGGCAATTATTCTGTTCTCCCTGGCACTGGCTCCTCCTGGCAGGGGAGCTGCCGGCAGGGTTGGAAGGAGATCAGCAGAAAGTTCACAGCGAAAGCCAGATGGAAAAGGAACAGGACTTGCTGTCTGGATCTGCCATCGCCAAACAGACAGAATGCTTGTCTGAGCTTCCGTATCCTGGAGGACGTGAGGAGGAGGAGGAGGTGCAATGAGCAGGAGACTTCAGCTGGTGGAGGGAGACAGCCCTGGGCTGCTTCTGGCCTGCATGGAAGTGCTATCTCCGCAGCTCCACGGGTCTGGGATTGCTAAAAACGTCCCAAGACAAAATGTGGCCAGGCATGAGAGTCAGGAGAGGGGCAGAGGGTGCTGAGTGAAGACCAGTTCACACAGGGTCTGCATGGGGTGCCCTCGGTGGGTGGACCCAGCCCCTCTCCCAGGTTGCTTCAGGAGAAAGGCTCTTCCAGATGCCAGAAAGAGGACTCTGTCTCCTTCTTCTCCTGCTTGGGATCAGGCCTGGTAGTGGAATTATCCAGACAAATTTGATCCACTCCACCCAGATCAGGCGAAGTAGGGTTAAAAAGAATATGGAGGGAAGCCATATGAAGGCCAGCTGAGTCACCTGGACGGAGGGTGTGTGGGTTGCAGGTAAATGGGTCCCACACATTTCCCAGGAGCAGGCTGTGGAGGAATGTAGGAACCCCAGACCTCAGTGGCAGCCTTCCCCCACCCCCACCAGCTGGCATTTCCCGGACAGCAGGGACCTTTCTGTCAGTTGAGTCCGAAGGCCACCTGCTGCTGTCTCAGTGAGTCACAAAGTCCTGGCTGGTCTGTCGTGGGTTGCTTGGCACCTGGCCGCATGCTTCCCTTCTTTATTTCTAATCGTGTCCTTGGAGGTGGTGATCCCACCCAACACCCCCTCTCAGGAGCCTACTGTCACCGACTCCAGCGAAGCATCATCTGGGGGCTAGTCACAGGGTTGGAGCAGTGCTGAGCATTTGGGCAAGTCGAGCTAGGTCCCCTCTGAGCCAGGGAGAGTGCAGCAGCCTCTGGGGGCTGTCTCTCAGGGATGGAAGAGTTGGGGAGTTCTGGAAGCCCTGTTGTCCTCAGAACGAGCTGGCACAATGCTGGCAATAGAAGCACCGCCAGGACCACCTATGAGGACTCTATTGTGGGAGTGGACCCCTCAGGCCTGAGGGTGGGCACTGGCTGTGCCAGCTAACGCAGGCCCAGGGTGAGTGCAGCTATCAGAGTGGGGGCACTCTCCAAGGGACACCCTTCTCACAGAAATAGCTCCAAACTTTATACATCACTTGGGGCCCTCTGCTCCCGGGCCTCCTTGCCTCATGTTCTCCATGAGGCACTCCCGCTTCTCCATGCTACGCCGATAGCGCAGCACAAGGCGGAGGATTTCAAACTTCGTATTCATGAAACCACCTGGGAAGATTCTCAGCAAAACCTTCTAGGCCCCATTCTTCTAGGTTCTGTTTCAGTCAGTGTGAGCAGGGCCCTGACCGCAGCATTTGGCATTTTATCAAACTCTCACTCAGGTGGTTACTCGACTCCACTGTGAGGACCCTGGTTTCAAGGTTAAGAACTTGGACTCTGACATCCAACCACAATTCAGCCCCAGCTCTGTCCCTTGCCAGCTGAGGGCTCTCTAAGCCTCGGTTTCCTCATCTGTAAAATGGGAATGGTACTGTTGCCTTCCTCATACTGTCGCTTTCCTCATACCCTCACCCTAACCCTCATACTTTGAGGACTAGACGGTCAGCCTTTCCAAGTGTTAGCTATTATTGCTGGTGGAGTCCCTCCTGGGCCTGCCATTCCCCACAGGGGATCAAGGTGCAGTGATGTTTGTGGCTCTGACTTCAAACTGCCTCTTCTGTAGAGAAAGTGAAGCAGGGCCTTTGGGTGTGATCTGCTCTCCATTGGGAGAACTAGGCTCCTCTGCCACCCATCATGAGCGAGCTAAGCCATCAACATAGACCAAACCCTTTTGTGTCTTTTTACAGTGCCAGAATTTATTGGACAACAGCCAATGTGGTGCACACCTGTGATCCCAGTTACTAGAGAGGCTTAGTCAGGAGGATCACAAGTTCAAGGCACCTTTTGAAGATCCCGTCTCAAAAATTTAAAAAATAGAAATGGCTGGAGATGTAGCTCAGTGGTAAAGCATTCCTGGGTTCAATCCCCAGCATCACACACACACACACACACACACAAATTATTGAATATAATACATTCGCAAGCTACAATTACTTTTATTATTTGCAATTACTGGGTACCTTGTGGCTCACTTGGTAGTCATGAGCTGGGCAATCATGTGTTCTTTTACTCCAGTCTCAATTGCTAATATCTATAACACTCAAGTCCAACATCATACTTTGCACAACGATATGTGTGGGTTACAGAAAGGTGAAGAAAGGGTTAAGGTGGCCACAGGCTTCCTGAGACTGCACTGAGAGAAGAGGCAGAGGACAGATACAAATGCAGGAGTCACTGTAGGTGGTCAGATAAGATTATGAACCAGCTGAGGAAGTTGTTCTGGGGGTAGAGCTATCATAGCAGGGAACTTATTTTAGGCCAGGGTCCAGATTTAAATTGGGCCCTGTTGAGAGGGAGATCAAGCTGAGCTGAAACCCAGGGACGGAGTTGGAGGTTCTTGTCACCTGTCAACCTCATGACTCCTTTATCTGTTCATCCTGTGGTCTGAGGGGTGGGTGTGTGCTACTATAACCAGTCTTATGGTGGGCCTCCTTTTATGGGTCTCAGGTGAGGGGATTGCTTCATTTAGTGGTCTGGTGTGCTTGATAAGCTCAGGGGCCTAGTTTTTCTGATGTGGGTTTGATATTCCCAGTGCTTCTGATTTCATTCAATACGTTCACAGGTGGTCACTCATTAGCAAGACTAATTTATCAGTTTGGGCTAGGCAGCTGGTGGTTGTTTACTTAAACAAACAAGATGTGGAGTTATTCTACCTTGGTACATGCACCAAAAATGGAGTCACTCATGAAAAACTGCTGCTTTCTAAAATGGACTTACTCAGGGTTAGGTGCAGTCTGAAAACCACTATTCCATTCATCTTACAGTAACTCAGAGCAGACCACAGCCTGCTTCCCACACAGCCCCTAAGGGGGACCCTAGTTTCCCACCCTGAGAATGAATTAAGACCCTCTATTTGTCCATTTTCTCATGGAGGAAAAAAAAAAAAAAGGGAAAACTCTCCTGCCCTGACAGAAACTGAGTTCTGGGGAAGTCTCTGACAGTCTGCTGTCTTGCTTGGCTTTGAAAAGAAAACAGAAGTCTGCTTGTGAATAAGTCTGTCCCTGAGCCTGGAATCTGAGTGAGCTAGCCAGCGACTGAAGAGGCTGGAGAGAGCCAGGGGAATGAACTCTAGCAACCAGCAAGGAAGACACAGCTTTCCACATGGGGCTACCAAGTTCTCCAGATGCCCAGGCCAGAGAAACAGACTCCTCTGGGGCAACACTGCAACCTTCCTCCAGGCCTCTGGGCTCATCTGCTGAGCTTCTTTTCCTCTTATGCTCACTCACACTGAGAAATCCTGAGCCAGGGTCTAGAAGCAATAGCTTATATGCAT
The DNA here is from genome assembly GCA_020662805.1 of Glaucomys volans. Lineage (NCBI taxonomy): Eukaryota > Metazoa > Chordata > Mammalia > Rodentia > Sciuridae > Glaucomys > Glaucomys volans. Next base: position 62,938 of record JAJEJO010004889.1, on the reverse strand, counting down.
ACCCCAGGTCACAGGTCATATTGGAGCAGGCTTGAAGGTGGGGATTGGCAGACTGACCCAGGGCACTAAAGCGAATCAGTTACTCAAGAATAGAGGCCTCAAATGTGATTCTGCATGTTTGCTTAAAAGTCTGCATGGGTCTATCCAGTAGAGTCTGAGCTATCTTATAGAAGGTGATGGCCTCTGGCTAATGATCACCTGCCCTCTCAGATGCCTGAAATTCTGCCATTGGAGCACTTCACCTCCCATGGGGTTTAGGCCCCACTGAATCCATACATCTTCAGAAGAGCTAGCACTCTTAGAGAGTGCATGTGTTGACACTATGTAACATACAAAAGCACTTAATATTTTGCTGACTAATAACAGAAGCTGTTATCATTATCATTAATACATTGTTCTCACTGAACTTTCAGATATTGACAGAGAAATCTTTAAAAAGAGGTAAAAGAAGAGAGCATTGGGCTTCTGCAGGAAAGCCTGTTAAATTGTGTGGCGTTGGGCAAGTCAAACTATCCATGCCTCCATTTCCTTTTTGGTACCATGATTATGGTGGTTCTTTTGTCCTTCTCTAACTCCAATGATTTTTTGAGATAGAATTAGGTGATGGCATTCTCTGGGGTTTAGGGCCATATTACCCCATGAATACCGGGGAGTAAGATTCGAAATAATTTCTGTGGGTATCAACACCCCAATTTTGTCATTGGCTCCCCAGCAACAGACACAGAGGGAATGTTGTGTGTGACACCAACTATACACAGCAATGGTCAGGGAGGCCCCACTCACAAGCCTTGACTCCTTGTCCGTGGCCAAAGTGACACTCCACCTGCAAAGCTGAAAGGGAAACTGCAGATGGGGGCCTCTCATGGGCAGTTTGGTGGGTGGTTAAAAGCATAGGATCTGGAGGCAGCAGGTTCCAGGAGGGTCAGGTCCCAACTCTACCACTTACGAGTGGTGTGACCTTGAGTAAGTTCCTTACCATATCTGAGCCTTGGGATCCTCATCTATAAAATGGAGATCCAAACTGGACCATGGTGAGGATCAACAGAGAGTTGCATGACATACACTTGGCTTAACTCAGTGAAAGGAAAATGGCCGTGCTGCTTGCCGCCTGCCCTGCCTCCTTTCTCTTGGTCTCCAGTTCAACATTAATTCAGCATATGTTAATTTAATGCTCTGTGGAAAGAAAAATGAGGCCACACTTGAAAGATATTCACACAGAGATTTGGTTTTTCAGCATTTCATCGAGCTCATGATATAAGCCCCTGGGGGAGCCAGGAGCTCAGAGCTGCTCCAGGTTGACCTTTGCCACGATGAAGATGTTTTCCCTTAGAAGAAGGGATGCGTTGGTGTTTTCTTTTCTTGCTCTCTCTGGGTTTCAGGAAAGTGGCACGGAGTAGTTCCCAGGAGAATCCAGGATTGTGTCATCACTGCCAGTCCTCAGGCTGACTCACATCCACAGGACAGAGCTGTCCCCCAGAGACTGCTGCCCTTTCAGGAAAAAACCCCTCTGGGCATAGGGAGAAGCATTAGGAGTGCAAAGGGGAAATAGTAACTCACTTGGCTTTTACCTAGAAACTCTTGTTTACTGCATGATTAGTTATCGGCTACCTCTCCAGGCGCAGGCTCCCTGGGGGTCACTTCGTTCATCCCTGTGCTCCCAGTGCCCACAGTTTAGTGCCTCTGTAAATACACGCTGGAAAGATGAATGGATGGCTGGATTCACAGGCAGATGGGTGGAGGAATGAAGGATTATATTGGCTCCCTTGGCCTTGAGCAATTCTTGGGCCAGTGGAGAGGTCAAGATGCACCTAAAAGAATTCCTTTTATTTTTTGTTTTTTTGGTATTGGAGCTTGAACCCAGCAGTGCTTTACCCATCCCCAGTCCTTTTTTTTATTTTTTAATTTTAATTTTTTTTTTTTTTTTTATTTTGAGAACGGGAGTCTTGCTAAATTACTGAGGCTAGCCTTGAACTTGTGATTCTCCTGCTTCTACTTCCCAAGTCACTGGGATTATGGGGTTGCGCCACCACACCTGGCACACCTAAAACAACTTTTAAGCACAGAAAATAATCTTTGCTTAAGCATCAAATTGAAGGTATAACTTATAGAGTCCAGTGCTATGGGGGCAGGGCAGGGAGTGGCAGTGGGAATGAGCCTCACGGACCTCCAGCTTTTGGAAATGTGATTAACTGTGGGCTCCACCACTGTGTTGTGAAATCCGTGGCTGCTGAGCACCTCTGGAGGGCTGTTCCAGCCAATAACAGCGCAGCCTGGTTTCTTGGGCAGGCTCCATCCTGGGCAGCACTGGGCTCCTCTGGCAGCTGGTTTTGGCAGAAGAGCCTCCCCAGTCCCCTGCCACACAGCCTTGCCAAACCTTCCTTAAACTGCTCAACAGTCTATAATGCTTTTGCCTAACTCCCGTCTCTCTGTCCTTAACTGGAAAGCAGACTTTATTTTGAGGACTGACAGCATTTCCAACCTTTCTGACTCCCTCCCCCTTTTTGCCTCTCATGGGCATTTTTGATCATGTTCAATCCTGCCTGGGTGTCTGCTTCTCAAAGGACCTTGCCTGGCGTAGCTTCAGTGATATAAAATGATCACCATGGGCCAGGGAAGCCAGTTCTCAGGCGTAATGAAGGAGGTGGCACTTTCCATAGCAGAGTGCAGATTCCTGGCTTGGGTGATGGAGGCACAGGTGGACCGCTGGCTCTCTGAAGGCTCTCAGGGTCTGCTTTGGTCACTGTGAATCTCCTGCACCAAAGACTCCTTCTCCCTCCTCTACAGCTCCAGCACTCTCGTTCTTGTCTATCTGCTGGAAGTAAGTCACTATTTCAATTATTTCACTGTTATGAAATAATTACTCATTTACTTCTGCCCCTGAGCCATTTGCTTCTTGAAGGCAAAAAGGTCTTATTTTGGAGACTCAAAGACCTGGTTTATAGATGGTGTCCAAAGAACCATGGCAGAGGGAGCAGGTGGTGAAGAGGATTGATAATTAAAGTGGAGAGGTGGCCTCTGGATAAGGGTGGAGATGGGGTTTCTGGGGGCAGACAAGAGTGCCTATTTGGAAAGTTTGGAGGAGGAAGATCTGGCTGCATCCTGGCACCATGGGCTGTTCCTCCTCCTTCGTCTTCTTTTTTTTTTTTTTTCCAGAACATTCTGTGACCTTATGAGGGCCTTCTCTTGAGGGTGCATCCTGTTTTTCGAAGTCTTAGTATGCAGGTGATTTCATGGCAACTATCCAACCCATGGTATGGAGAAGGGAGTTACTATCCCCAGTTTTACAGGTGCAGTGACATCTGTGGGTTCATGTTGCCTTAAACCACTAACACTTCTGCTGGTCACAGCACCCCAATTTTTCTTTGAAGAGCACCCCTCCCCCATTGAATTGGGGAACTTTCCACCAAGTTATCCCACTCTTCCCCAGCCAAAGGGTGATCAAGTTACTGAAGTGAGGCAAATTACTCTTCCTAGAATTTGCATCTTGCAGGAAGAGACAACAGTTTTAAACAGCTGCAGCTTACAGTATGATCCAGAAGTTCTGCTTCGAGGTATAATACACACAAAAGGAATGAAAGCAGGGATTCACACAGGTATTTTTACACCCACGTACAAAAATAGCATTATCCACCCAAATGTCTATTGACAAATGAATGAAAAAACAAAGTGTGATATATACATATAGTGAAATATTCTTCTGCCTTAAAAAGGAATGAAATTCTGACACATGCTGAAACATGGATGAAACTTAAAAACATGAGAAGAGAAACAAGCCAAACACAAAAGGGCAAATATTATATGATTGCGATTACATGAGCTATCTAAAATGGTTAAAGTCATAGAGACAGAAAAATGGAAGAGTGGTTGCCAGGGGCTGGATGGAGCGGAAGAGCATGTCATTGTTTAATGGATATAGAGTATCAGTTGGGAATGATGAAAAAGTTCTGGAAAAGGGTAGTTGTTGCATAACCACATGAATGTCCCGAATGCTACTGAATAGTTCTTACAATGGTTGAAGTAAATGTTATGTGTATTCTTGCCATAATTTGAAAAATATAAAAAGAGCCAAAGTTTTGAAAAAATCGGCTGGGACTGATTCATACCCAACGTTCCTGCCCGGAAGGAGCTTTTCAATGTCTTCTGCTGCCTGGATCCCTGGGGCTTCCCTTATTCCTGTTCAGGGTTGGAATCTAGGCTGCACACTTGCCAGCCACATGACCTTGGGCAAGTTACCCAGCTTCTTTGAGCCTCAATTTTGTCATCTGTAGGTAAGGACAATACCCAAGTCCTAGGGAGGGGGGTCCACGAAAGAAAGCTCATCAAGAGCTTCGCACAGGGCCTTGCAGGTGGTACGTGCTCATGAGTCATGGCTGTGCTGTCCTCATTAAAAGCAGGAGATTTAGGAACTGAGTCCACATTCGCACAACTCGAATCCCCCAGCTCCTAGCTCACGGGGAGGGAGGAGGACATGACTTATGGGGTCTTTGCTTGGTCATTCCAGTGGGTGGGGGAGTTTCTGCATCAGCTCTTCTGCTCTGAGTCCCTCCTCAATTGAAAAAGCCCTGTGCTCCCAACCATTCTTGTTTAGCCCTGAAGACACTTTAAAGATGGGGGGGATTTTGTCTCAAGAGAGAATGTGGAGAGGAAGGGAAACCCTTCCAAAGCCACCTTATAATCAAATTTCTTTGAACTTTTCTTAGGTTCCAACCTCTCATCCCATTGGATTTGGGTGAAGATTTAATGAGACATTGCCTATCAGCCCTATCTTGGTTCCTGGCACATAGTAGGGACTCAATACAGTCTAGTTATCATCATTATATCTAATAGGCACTATGGACCCTCTCCATCTACCCTTAACGCTGCCTCCCCAGATCCTGGCACATGAAATTCCTTTAAGGAGGCACAAGTTCTTTTCTTTCACAGTTAGACTTGGCTGACAGTATGAAGTAAAGGAGGGAGGGAGGGAGGAGCCTGCGTGAACAGCAGGTGCTTTGGGGCTGCAGCAGAGATGCTGGCTGGGGTCCCCAAGGCCGTCCTTGAAGTCTCCACAGTGAACACTTTCCCCAGAAACTCAGTTCACCTGCCCTTGAGTGCCTGATCCCTAGTGAGAGTCCTGTCCCTTCACTCAGCAGAACCTAGTTCTAAGTTGAGAAGCAGCCAGGAGAGTAGGTCACAGGGAGGAAATCCAGTAGGGATTGGGGTCAGGAGCCTAAAGTTACCAGCTGGAGATTCTGACCACTGATGGGTCACTTAGGTTTCCTGGTCACTTGACATCTACTAAGCACTTGCCAGGAACACAAAAACAGCACAGTTACCCGCCTCCCAGGAGTCTAGGGATGCCTCTGGGTACCACAGCCCCAAGGCCCACTCAACGTTCAGCCCCAGCACCCCATCTAGCCTGTCCAGTTCCTGCCCCGAGGCTCTCTCCCACTCTGCAGGGCCTGCCAGGTCGACTATAAGGTGCAGCCAGTGGTGTGCAGAGGTTTATCCTCCCCTCCCCCAGCCCTGCAGGGCAGCCTACTGCCAGTGGAGTCAGGAGCCAACAAGTAAGTACAGTGGTCTCCTTTCCCCAGGAAGCCTCTGGAAGGACTCTCAGGTGTTTCTAGAGCTGAGCCCCCATGCCCACAGGGGCCACCTTAATGACACACCCTTCTTGGGGCTTCCTTGTCTCACTTTCCTCACCCTTTACTCCCAGGATCACCTTCCACGCAAATCACCCAAGTCCTCATTCAGGCTGTTTTGGAGGAATCTCATCTAAGATAGACTCCTCATCTATTATCAGGATGAAGAATCTGGAAATCAAGATAGGAGGAGTGTGCCTAGGAACACAGAGAAGGAAGCACCAGCTGCCTGGGGACAGGAAGAGCCCTTAGAAGTAGTCACACTTGGTCTGAGTCTTGAAGGATGGGAGTAGGTCGGCAGAGAGGACAGAAGGCATCCACCACAGGCAGAGACCCAACTGTGAGAAAGAATATGTGAAGCTGGGCGCTGTGGCGTACGCCTGTAATCCCAGCACTTGGGAGGCTGAGGCAGGAGGATCGCCAAGTTCAAAGCCAGCCTCAGCAACTTAGTGAGGCCCTAAGCAACTCAGTGAGACCCTGTCTCTAAATAAAATACAAAATAGGGCTGGGGATGTGGCTCAGTGGTGGAGTGCCCCTGGGTTCAATCCCCAGTACCAAGAAAAAAAGAATATGTGAAAACTGCAATATTGCAACCCACGGGAGTCTGGGATGCCAGTGAGGGCGGGACCTGGGTGTGCAGGTGAGACCCAGGCCAGAAAAGGTTCCCAGAGTAGGGGTGAAGGCCCAAAGTGAAAAGGACAAGAAACACCCATGTAAGCTATAATGGCCTGGAGCCAGGCCTGTCCAGTACTCCTGGGCTTCCAGAGCTGGCAGGAGCAGGCCTTCGATCATGTGGGATGAAGGAAGAGGGGAGAAAGAGGAGTGGGCTTGGACTTGCAAGCCATGCTGTTGGCCATAGCTGGGTCCTGCCCCAAAGACAGCCTCACCCACACCCTGGCAGTGGGAAGGGGCAGGGAAGAACACGACTTGAACCCCAGGGCAGCTCCATTCAGCAAACCCTCCTGGGAAACACTCCAAAGCCCCTTCTCCAGGAAGCCCCTCTCCCTTCATTCTCCCCTCCTAGGGCCACCTACCAACTCATCCCACCAGGAAGACTCCTGGAAAAATGCCCCTTCCTTTAATTTTCGAGGGCTCTTTGGTCTTGAAGGAAACCTTCCTGGATGCTTAGTTCCATTTCATGAATGTGTGTGTGTGTGTGTGTGTGTGTGTAAAAGAAAGCACGGGGGAGCCAGGCAGGTTTTAAAATTGCGTTTTTGTAATCTTAGAATGTACAGCTTACTGGGCAGAAGAGTCCCAGGGTGCCTGCTATCTATGGAGGTCACCTGGCTGAAAACCCACCCCATTCATGGAGGAAATGAGAGATCTTCCAGGAGGCAGGGAGGACTGGGATGGCAGACCTTGCTGTGAGAGGGGAGAGGTCAGCTGCAAGGTTCCTCTCCCTCCATTGTCAACCACAAGCCAGCACTCTGCCTCCAAGCTCTGAGGGCTGGTGCGACCTCCACCCCCAGGAGAAAGCCCACTGCCTGCAGCCACACCTCGGAGCAGGAGCACAAATCACCCTCAGCCCCACCAGAGGAAGCGTCATTGATCATTTGCTCTGGGCTGAGCACTTCACATTTGCTAACTCACGTCCCCTCCACCATGCTGTAAGATACCACTGTCACCTTCGTGTTGCACATGAGGTACTGAGGCACAGAGAGGTCACGTATCTAGGTTGGTAAGTGGTATTTATGCCCCGTGAGCACAGAACAGCAGGTAGCATGTTCCTATAATTGGCAGTTCTATAATTGGGCCTGTGTGAGGGAGAAAGAGGCCTTCCTGTGGGTGGAGTGTGTGTGTGAGATAAAGAGGGGGCCCCAGTGTAATAAAGAAATCACAATCAACACCAGTGGCATTTTCTGAGCCCTCAGTGGATCCCGGACTGATTCTTTACCTACAGTCGCTCTCACCAACACCTCAGCAAGGTAGGTACTGACTATCACTGGAGACCAGCTATCTATGGAGCTATCCATTCATTTCTTCATCTATCCTTTCACTCATCACTCACGCAGCGTGTCTGTCCCCAGACTCTGGTCCAGAGGCACAGAAAAAGCATCCTCGTCCTGGCCTGAGTTCACCATAAAGGCACCTTCTGCTGGCTGTGCTCAGGGTGGGTGGCCTCAGTTGCCCAAGACCCCAGGTGCACATCTGAGCATCTCCCCATACTTCCCTGGGGCCAGCTGCCCTCCCAGCCCCGAGGCTCCTCAGGGCAGGCCTCAAACCATGCATTTCCTCACCAAGTGCCATTGGCAGTGCCTACCCCACCAGCCAGCTGCTCACCTGGAGGACGGGCAGACACCCACTGCTTTCCCTGCCAGGCTGGTGAAGCATGGCTGGGGGCACAGGAGTAGTTACTGAGGACCTTAGGCCTCTGGTGTAGTCAGTTCACACTTGTTTCTGCACGTGTTCCTGAGGGCATGCTCTGTTCAGACTTCAGCCAAGGTCCTGGTCCATGGCCTGGAGAGAGCCTTCTGCCCCAGCAACACCACAGCCCCCACCCATCCCCTTCCCCAGGGCTCTGCCTCCCTGTGCCCATCCAGGAAGTCTGTCCTTCCTCTCTGGGCCACCTGGCCTTGACCAGGGAGCATCCCAGAGTGTGATTTCCGTCCGGTTTTGTCCCATGACCACTATGCCATGGAAACACCTCCCTCCATTCCCCTCCCTCCCCTGGCGCCACCTCAAGGCCACTTCCCGTGTGACCTTCCTGCTCCTGGGAGCAGAGTCATTCCCACACTGGCTGGGGCTGGGGCCAGCCCTCCGTCTCCCTTCCTCCCTCTCTCTGCTGTCCCTCCCACTCTCCGGAAGGGAAGCAGGTCTGTCACCAGGCCCCACAATTGATTAATAGCCCAGCTTTCACTGATAATTCTACCCCCAAAGGCTGGCAGCCCAAAGCTTTGAGTAAACATAGTGATTTTCCTTAAATAAACATCCTTCCCACAAAGTGAGGTTGGTGACCCCCGCCCCAAGGCTGGCTGACCCGGGGGACTGTTTTCACCTCTGTGTCCACTTCTCTCTCTTCCCCTTCTCCCCCAGCCCCATGGGAAGTATATGGGAACCACTTGGGAATCACAGTCCCTCCTGGGCCCAGGGCCATCCCTCTGCATAAGCTATAGCTGTTCAGAATCCTCTTTTTTGCCCATCTGACCCCACACCCTTGCCTTCCTCCTGAAATGTACAAATGTACATCCTCAGGCTCCCTTAAATGGCTCCCTCAAATAGCTCCGGCCACCAGCCCAACAAGTTGCAAGGCAGACCAGTCTCTTCCTCTTCCACCTCAGTCTGTCCCCAACAGTCCCCTTGGGTCTCTTGGACTTGGGAAGCCAAAACATTCTGGCTCCTGATCTTCCATCTCCATCCCTTCCTTGTCTACCCACTTCCTGGCCGGTACCCTCATGGTCTTAGTTGTGGCAACGTATCCTCCAGTTCCAAGGCTACTTTGGAGGTGGGTGGAGACGCTGGGGACATGCCCACTATGCAAGATTGACTGCCTCTGTGCCCACTGCATCAGCCTCTGAGACTCACTTATTGAGGGTCACAAAGCTGAAGGGCAGAGCAGTCTTGGGCCTGTGCTCCTCCCAGGGAAACTCAAGTGGGACCATCACACTGTGGCCTTTGGTCCAACACGGAGCCCATCACATCAGATGCTGTAGTTACCTCGAAAGCTGGGTATTTTGAGGGTTTTTTTTTTTTCAATTTTTTTTTCAGTTGTTGATGGACCTTTATCTTATTCATTTATTTATATGTGGTGCTGAGAATCGAACCCAGTGCCACATGCTAGGCAAGTGCTCTACCACTGAGCAACAGCCCCAGCCCTAAAGCTGGATATTTTGTAAGTTTTTTTTCCCTTTTCCTTTCTCCCATCTAAGCAGGAGTAATTTGAAAGTCTTGCTTTCAAAGGTCTGTTTGCTCAAAGATCAAGGGCAATTTTTTTGGACTGTGCAGAAGAGATGAACAGATGTACTGGAATGAGCAGAATGGCCCAGGGGCGCAGTGGACAGCAGCTTCCCCAGGGTCTCCTGCTCTGAGACCAGAGAGCTCTGCCTAAAGCAGGAGATCAGAAGGCCCCCAGCAGGAGGCTGTCCAGCCCAGCTGCCCAACAGGGTGGGTGGAGTCAGAAAGACCCCCGGAGTGTGTCAAGCATTTGGCATCAGCAGCAGCGAGTTCCTGGCCTTGATAGATTCCAGCACAGAGGCAGAGAAGTCAAGGCAGGGAAGACAGCATCTCATGGAGCCTGATGCTTACCTCAGTCTTGGTGCAGGACCCTGGAACATCTCACAAATCTAGAAATGCCAGGATGATGGGGTGACATTTCTGCAGCCCGGTGAACTGAGGCTCCAATTCATTTGTAATGAATTTCACTTACAAAAAAGTAACTTTTGTGCTTGGGCACCAAGGTTTATTATGTACTGGATGACCAGGGGACTTGGAGTTACCAGGGCTCACCACACTTTTCTGTCTTCTTGCTGGGTCTTTGCATGTGCTGTTCCTTCTACCTGGAAGTCCTTCCTCCCTAGTCTGTTTGCTGACTCCAGATGGTCCTTTGAAAACTCTAGGAAGCCCCCCAACACAGGCATGATGGTCCTCACCCTACTTCCTTCTGTATGTTATCTCTATGATTCAGTGTTTTTCATATATTCACAATTGTGAATATTGTGAAAATTGTGCAATCTTCACCTCCAATGTCAGACCTTTTTTTTAGAGGTGCTGAGGATCAAACCTAGAGCCTCCCTTACACTAGGGAAGTGCTCCAGAATATTTTTACCACCCTCAAATAAACCCTGCACTTTCTCCTTTGCCCTTGGGCTCTGCTGCCACTCATCCTCTCTCTGTGGAACCCTATAATCCTCGGCTTTGCCTTTGGCTTCTTGCACTTAGCGTAATGTTTTCAAGGTTCCCCTGTGTTGTAACATGTATTAGTAGTACTTCTTTTAATTTTAGTTGTTTAGTATAACAGTGCATTTTATTTCTTGACTAAGCTATTTCTTTAAAAAGCAAGTTATTATGCAACAGAAAAGCAATAACCTTCTATTCCAATGGATTACTCCAGATTTATTTAGCAAGTGTTTTTTGTTTTGTTTTGTTTTGTTTTGTTTTCCTTTTTGGTGCTGGGGATTGAACCCTGGACCTTGTGCATGCGAGGCAAGCACTCTACTAACTGAGTTATATCCCCAGCCCAAGTCTTATTTTTATAAACAAATTAAATGTTAAACTTCAATGGCTTTTATATCCATTTTACATCTCTTTACCCTTCCCTACTAAGTTTTGATTTGATCAGTTTCCATGCAGCTTTTTCATTGTTTACAACCATTGATAAAATTTTAGAGATGCATTAAAATTTAAATCCATGGAAAATATTTATAATCTGAAGAGAACTGATTCTGTTTGCACACATCGTATTTCTGGAAATATTACTTCACATCCCATTTTTCCATGTGTTTTTGTATCCACCTTTTCTTAGAACTTACAGGCAGGAAATGATAGAAGAAAGCAGGAAAAGGAAACTTCAGAGTTTTTTTTGAAGGCCCTGTATTTCCTAGGACTGATAAGATGAATGACTTCTATTGTACCTCTTCAGTCATCAAAGGAATAGGAGCAATAACAAATGCTCAGTATAGTTATCAACCTCACCTGCTGCCATCAGAATGAAGAATTTAAATGAAAGATTCAAGTTAAGAAAATAAGAAGTCTTCATGGATAAAATCCTCTGACATTTCCAATGCTCTCATTTATTTACCTGTCCTGTTTTCTTAAAATAATTTGGAAGTATAGTAAAAAGAATCCAATCGAAAGTTGACATGTGTTTAACATATCAATTGAATACATAGATGGTTTAAATATGAAACTACCTTATTTTTCCTGCTAGCAGGAAAAAGAATACATTTTCAATGTAAAGTCTTAGGTTTTGTTTGTTTTCAGAATTTTCACTTACTTGTAACTCTCCTTTAATTTTTAAAGTTTTCATAATTTTTAAAATTTACATTTTAAAATTTTGCGTTTCTTCTTAAGAAAAATGAAAAACCCTGACAGCAGGCCCACAGCCCCCATCAGGCAGCCCTCCATACCGCCCTCGGCTGTCACCAAAAGTAGTTTCACCTCCATCCATTAAATGTAGTCCATTTATTTTAGTGGCTGAATAATAATGATAACAATATAGGTAAGCATGGCTTATTATTTATCCATTTGACAATCAATGGACGTTTGGTTGCTTCCACTTTGGGGCTACTCTGAACCATGATGCTAAGCACGTCTGTGCACAAGTTTTTGTGCAAACATGTTTTCAATTCCTTGGGGTCTCTATGTAGGAATGGAACTGCCAGGTCACTGGGCGTTCCGTGTTTGACATGGCTGTTCAACATGCCAGGCTGTGTATGAAGATTCCTGTCTCCCCACAGCCTTCTCAACACTTGTGATCTCTTTTGGATTATAGCCATCCGAGTGGGTGTGATGAGGTACCTCTCTGTAGCTTAGTTTGCTTATCTCTGCTGATGAACATCTTTTTACGTACTTATTGGCCATTTGTCTATCTTCTTTAGAGAAATATCTGTTTGAATCCTTTGTCCATTAAAAAATGTGGGTTATTTGTCTTTTTATTGTTGATTTGGACATGTATGCATTTCTGTTCGCACACTGTTCTGTAATCTGTGTTGTATGTGTCTGAATCCCTTGTCAGACTTTGTCCAAATGTTGAAAGGGCCTAATTGAGATCTGGGCCTGCTCATGGGCACCTGGTAAATGTGTGAAAACTGGAGACACAGACTTTCTGGGGAGTCCCCATGGTTTCCTTCAGGGTTCTTCCTTTTCAACTACCTATGTTTCTAGGCTGCCTTTACAGGGAGGCCCATGGAAAGGGGTCCTTTCCTGGTAAGTTGAGCTCAAAGATCTGAGTTCTGGAACATTCTGCCAACCTGCCCAGGGAAAGACCTCACCCAACACTCAACTTTCCCTCTCCTGTTCTTTTTTCTTGTCTCTCCCTTCGGGGGGCGGAGGTGAAGGGAAGGAGGAGTGGTTGCACCCCTGGTTGGATTTTAAATAAAGAAAGGAAATGTCTTTCTCAGTGTGCGCTACATGATTCCCAGGACACCTTGGTCTCGCGGCTGCATCTGGTAGGTCTGTTCGTCTTGCCTGGTATACGAGATGCTTCTGTATGCTTGCTCCCACCACATTCCTACTCTGTACCCCATGCTGTCTCTGTGGTCTCTGGCTTCCAGCTGGATTTGGCCAGTGGACCGGCAGGAGATTGGGCAAGAGGGAGGCAAACACATGGAGAATAATTATTCCTTTCCTGTAGGGTCACTGCTGGTGTCCTCTCACTGAAGGCCACAGTCCCTATCAGGGACAGCCCTCTGCTCTCAGGCTCTGGCCCTCTCACCAGACTTCAGGCCCTGGAGTGCAGGGACCCAGCAGGAAACAGCCAGGGCTGCTCCACTGACTTACCTAGACCCTGCTCACACCGTCACTCAGTCCCTTTATTCACCCTCCTCAAATTGCACAGTCTGAGCGTGCTCTGCTTCCTGCAGGACCTGGGGTCATACACCTGGGGCCTGTCAAGTGTATCAGCCAAGAGTTAAGGGTTTTGATCTCAGATTGCCACACTGCAGCTGCATTAACCTGGGCAAGTTACTTCGGCCATCAAACCTCAACTTCCCCATCTGCAAAATGGGCACAACAGCAGCCCCTTCTTCAAAGGATTGGGTGAGAAGGAAAAAAAGCACTGGCTTTGACACAGGCCCTGGCACAGACTCAGGCTCCCATCTATTGTGGACGCTGCGGTTAGGGTAGCTGAAGCAGGGGTGTTACGAAGGAAGCTGATTTATTCCTTTTCTTTGCCTACTTGGCCCACTCAGAGAGTTGGCCACCGCACAGGGAGGCCAAGATGGACCTCCAGGAACCTGGAACTGACAGGGTCTGCTGAGCCTGAGTAGCTAAGGTGAGGCCAGGCAGACAGGAGCCCACTGCCAGCTGGCAGGGGTTTGAACATCTTCTGCCTAGTTCTGGGGGCAGAGCTGGTAACAGGAAATGACCACCCCTCCCAGCTCCAGATCCGTGGGACTCCCATTTGACAGGAGGTGGACCTCCTTTGGGTTTATCTTGCAGGCTGCTGGGGGCACAGCAGGAAGAGCAAGGCCTTGGGCTGCAGAGACCTGGGCATCACTGCCTTGGGGCTGCTGGTGGCTGGGGAGCTGCAGTGAACACAGAGCAGCACTGTCCAAGGAGACAATGGCCACTCAGACTTCCAACACCGAAATAAGTAACGCCAGGGACAGAGCTCTGGGAGGTCCATGCAGGGTCAGGGCCAGGGACTGTGTGAGCTGGCTGACAGGTCTGGGGGACTGTCCCAGGGTAGAGGTGAGGAGGGTCCAGTCCAGAGCTCATTCTCCAGCGCCATGGGGCAGAGGAGAATGAGGTGGGAGAGACTGATTGTGTCCGACACCCCTTTCCTGCTGGGGCCAAGGCAGGGGTGGTGGGCAGACCAGGGGAGCAGACAGGTGAATCTAAGTGCCAAGAGCCGCAGATGGGCTCCTCACACCTGTTCTCTCCTTCATTTGCTCAACAACATTCAAGGAGTGAGTTTGGTGCCTGTGACTTTCCAGACTTGCTTCAGCTGGGGGGACAGAGCAAGAAAGATGCCCAAGTCCTGGTCTTGAGAGGAGACAGGAGTTTGCACGGGGAGACATTTAATGGTTCTACCATTACATTTTTCATGATGCCTACGTGGCGAGACCCGGCTCACCTGAAGGCGCAGGTCTCTGTTATGAGCTGTATAATCTGAGACAAATACCCTGTGCTCCTGGGACCTTTCCCTCCTCTGCGGGAGAGTGACTCGCTTCCTCACATGGAGGAGTGACAACACCTGGGATTACGATGGGAAGCGCCCAGCCTTCCCTGGGTGCCTGTGGGCAACTTCTAAACAACAGATACTCATCACCCACAGTTCTGGAGCTGGAAGTCCAAGATGAAGGTACCAGCAGATTCGGCCTCTGGGAAGGGTCCGCCACGCTCCATAGATGACACTCTCTTGCTGCAATCGCATGTGGGGACAGGGGCAAACAGGCTGCCCGAGTCTCTTTTATGAGGGCACTAAAACCATGCGGGCTTCACCCTCATGACCTATCACCCCCCAAAGACCCGCCTCTAATCGCCACCGCATTGGGGATGAGGTTTCAACATAGGAATTCCGGAGGGAGGGACACGTACATTCAGACCAAAGCAGCGTCCCTCAGCAGGCGAAGGTTTCCCTGGGGTTTTGTCACAGTGTGACACACCGCACAGTGGCACAGATGAAGGCAGTAGCTCAGATGCACTGACATGGGACGATCTCCCATGAAATAGCATAAAATACACAGGCACGTCGCAAAGCAGGCACAGAGTGGTTCTGTTTTTGTAAACAAACAGAAAAGAGTGATTCGGCCGCAGTCGCCCACTGGGGAGAGGAGCTGATTAAAGAGGTGGGCCAGGGCAGTGGCACACATAATCCCAGTGGTTCTGGAGGCCAAGACAGGAGGATCACAAGTTCAAAGTCAGCCTCAGCAACTTATTGAGGCCCAAGCAACTTCGCAAAACCCTGTCTCAAAATAAAAAATAGAAAGGGCTGGGGATGTGGCTTGGTGGTTAAGCACCCTGGGTTCAGTCCCTGGTACCCCCACACACACCAAAAGAGGAGGATGGCCTCAAGGGAGTTTCACTTTACTTGTATTATTTAAATCCAAGAATACCTTTTATGTTTGAAATACCAAAAATGTTTTTAAAGGAGTGAATTTATCCTTTATCTTGAACTTCTGTTTCTTGATTTGCAGAATAAGGAGTTGGTACTAGAAGACATTTAATGGTTGTACCATTACATTTTTTATTATGGTAAAATACACATAACATTTACTATTTCTTTCTTTCTTTCTTTCTTTTTTTTTTTTTTTTTTTTTGGTACTGGGGATTGAACCCAGGGGCACGCCACCACTAAGCCACATCCCAGCCCTATTTTTTTGTATTTTACTTAGAAACAGGATCTCACTGAGTTGCTTAGGGCCTTGCTAAGTTGCTGAGGCTGACTTTGAACTCGAGATCCTCCTGTCTCAGCCTCCCAAGAGCTGGATTACAGGCGTGCGCCACCGCACCTGGCTAACATTTACTATTTCAACCATTTTTAAAAGTACAACTCAGAGGCAATCAGTATATTTGCATTGTGCAATCATCCCCACTACCCATCTCCAGAACTTTACATCATCTCAAACTGAACACCACATTCATTAAGCAATAATTCCCTGTTCCCTCCCACCCTTAGCTCCTGGTAACTACTATTCTGTCTCCATGAATAACTATTCTAAATACTAATTCATTCATTGAATCATTCAATATTTGTCCTTTTGTTCTGGTTTTATTTCACTTACTGTGTTTTCAAGATTCATCCATGTTGTAGCATAATCTGAATTTTATTCTTTTTCAAGGCAGAATAATATTCCAATGCATGTATTTATACTAAAATTTATTTCCCTCTCTTTCTTTCTTTTCTTTCTTCTTTCTCTTTCTTCTTTCCTCCTTCCTTTCTTTCTTTCTTTCTTTCTTTCTTTCTTTCTTTCTTTCTTTCTTTCCTTCTTTCTTTCTTTTCTTTCTCCTTTCTTTTCTGTACCAGGGATTGAACCCATGGGTGTTTAACCACTGAGCCACATCCCCACTCCTTTTTTGCATTTTACTAAGAGGGTCTCACTGAGTTGCTTAGTGCCTCACTAAATTGCTGAGGCTGGCTTTGTGCCTCACTAAATTGCTGAGGCTGGCTTTGAACTTGTGTTTCTCCTGCCTTAGCCTCCCAAACTGCTGGGATTACAGGTGTGCACCACTGTGCCTGGCCTATTAATTTCTTAATGGTTATTTGGGTTATTTCTACCTTTACTACTGTGAATAGTGCAGCTATGAACATGGGTGTGCAGATGCCCAATCTAGCCCCTGTTTTCATTCTTTTGTGTGCATAATGGAAGTAGAATTGCTGGAGCAGACGATAATTCTCTATTTTTTTAGAAGCTGCCATATTGTTTTTGATGGAAGTCACATTGTTTTGCATTCCCAGCAGCACTGTACAAGGGCTCCAATTTCTTCACATCCTTACCAACACGTTATTATTATCTGGGATTTTTTCTTCATGTAAGAGTTCTATTAATGGATATGAAATACTGTCTCACTGTGGGTTTGATTTGCATTTCTCTAATGAGTCATGATACTGTGCATCATTTCATTGCGTATTGTCTATTTAGATGTCTTTTTTGGGGGAAATATCTATTCAAGTTGTTTAATCATTTTCAAATTGGTCATTTGGGTCTTCTGCTGTTGTTGGGTTGTAGAAACTCTTTATATATCTTGGATACTAGTTCTTTATCAGATATATAATTTTCGTAACAAGTGGTTGTTATATAGGTGGCTGTTTTACTGTTGAGTAATTTTAATTTTGCTGAAATCCAATTTTCCTAGAGGAATGGCTCTTAAATATTTAAAATATAAAAAGAAGAGATAGGAGAAGAGACAGAGGTCAGTGGAACAAAAGGTGGATTCTGTGGTCTTTTCTCTGGTTGCTGGGCCAACATCACCTGCACTGAGGGAGCCCCACCCAGGGCACACTGATGAGAGCCGATGGGGGGATGAGAGGCTGGGTGTTCGTTCTCCCACAAGCCCCCACCAGGGCCTGCAGACCAGCTGAGGGGGAGTCCGAGTGGGTGTGTGCGGAGCAGGGCTGTGGCCCTGGGCTTTCCCCGCGATCTGTACAGCGCTGGGTGAGTGGGCTCACAGGCAGGAAGTTCTCAGCTGGGAAAGCTGCGAGCGCCCACCTGCCTCTCTCGGCCTCGTTCACTGCAGGTCAAGTTCCAGCCTCAGAGCCACGGTTTCTACAGAACATCTGTCCCTTTGCCCTTTGCTCCCTGTAAATTCCTCGTCACCTTTCTTTTGTTTCATAAGAATTTTTTTTTTCTGCTTCTAAAAATAACATGCTTCTAGAAAACTGACCAAAGTATATAGGAAAAAACAAGTCACAAGCCACCATCCCGTGGCAGACAAGTCCCTTTACCCAGTGGGAGCGTGGTGCCAGAAACCAGGCTTCGTGTTCTCCCCACAGGCTCGCTGGCCGCCCCACATCCACGTGGTCCCCTAAGCAGCTGGAGTCATCCAGGGAAGGGCTAACCCAAGTTCAGCCGGGCCATTCGGGTCTGTCTGATTTTGAAACCCACCTTTACCGCAGCCTCTACTTTGCTTTTATTGATCTTGGGCATTTTTTTTTTCTAGCTTTAAAAATAACTTTTATATTTTGAAACTCTCCTTACCAATGTCCAGGCATTTGGCTATTTTAAGAATAACAAGGTATGCTGTTTATAATCATTTACTCATAAATGATTGGGTATTATTAAAGATAGTTTTCATCAAGGTCATCATTCCGGGCTGCCCTGGTTGCACCTGCCTCCCTTCTAGGCGCGCTGGGCAGCTCAGGCAGTCTCCACACTTCCCCTGAGTTGTCTCCAGGGGCGGCTGAGCCAGCTTTGAAGACTGACACATTTTCTGCAGGCCGATCATAGGGTAACACGTCCAAGGATCACATCCATAGCACCCCTGGTCACCACCATCTTCTGGAAAGACATGAAAAGAACTGGTTCCCCACAGCCTGCTGGGATGGTGCCCCTGCACCTCCAGACAAGGCCCTGGAGACGCCCCCAGCTCTCAGGGCCGCTGCAGTTCATCCCTAGTGTGCCTACTTACCACCCCGGAATTGAAATGGGGCTGAGGAACCAAGACAGGAGATGAGACCATCGGTGTTTTTTTTTTCTTTTTCTTTTTATATAAATAGTATAGGTTCATATTTTTAAAATTTAAAAAGATAACTACAGAAAAACCAAAGTAAAATAATATTCATCTGTAAACCCATAACCTATAAAAAAACACTGATACACATATTTTGTAATACCCATATGTGTGTTTGTATGAGAGAGTGTGTGTGTGTGTGTGTGTGTGTGTGTGTATTTAAATAAAAATGAAATCATACTATAAGTACTGTTTCCTTACTGGCTTCTTTATCTTAACAAAATGTCATTAGCTGGGGAATGAAATTGACCCAATTGCTGGGCGTGGTAGCGTACATCTATAATCCCAGCCAGCTCAAGAGGCTGAGGCAGGAGGATCACAAGTTTGAGGCCAGCCTCAGCAATTTAGGAAGGCTCTGAGCAACTTCATGAGACCCTGTCTCAAAATAAAAAATAGAGGGCTGGGGATATAGCTCAGGTGGTAGAGTGCCTGCCTCGCAAGCACAAGGCCCTGTGTTCAAATCCCCAGCACCACAAAACATAAAAATAAGAAAAAAATTAAAAATAAAAAATAGAAAGGGCTGGGGATGTGGTTCAGTGGTTAGGTGTCCCTGGGTTCAATTTCTTATACAAAAAGAAAAAGAAAAAGGAAGAAAGAAAGGAAAAAAAGAAAGAAAGAAATTGACCAAATTATACTATATACATGTATGAATATATAACAAGCCCCACTATTATGTATAATTATAATGTACTGATAAAAAAAGATTAAAAAAATGGAGCATGAGTATCTTACTAGCTGTGTGACGTGGGTGAGTTAAACTCTCTGTGCCGCAATTATCTCCATGTACAATGGGGATGCTGTGAAGATTAAAGAAGTCACGAGTAAAACACTCCAAACTGGGCCTGCTATGCCGGGCGCCCTCCAAGAGTGGGCATTGTTATTAGGCATCCTTCTTAATGACTGAATCCCCCATGCACAGCCCTGGATCTGGTTCTCAACCTGATCTGTCCCAAAGCAATGTCTGGAGACACTTTTGGGGGCCACAGTTGGGGTGATGGCAACTAGGGGATGGAGACCAGGGTGACTGCTGAACATCCTACGGGGCGCAGGAGTCCCCAGAACAAGTCAGCAGTGCTGAGGTTGACACACCTGCCCCTGGTTTACCTAGCCAGCTCCCCACGGTCGCCCATCCTGGAGCTTCTCCACCGCATGGCAGTGAACACACCGTGGAGGCTTTAGGTGTAGAGAGAACTGGTTCTTGCGTGCTTTGGACAGAGACATGTGGCATAGGATGGCATCATGACAGACTGAGGGGCATGGGGGCCTGTGGGTGGGGTGGTGAACATGGTGACTGTCCCCATAGCTATCCCTGGACAGGGGTCAGGAAGGAGAGTCTGAGATTTGTGGCCCTCAAGACCTCCTGCATCTCCTGTGACCCTTTAAAAGCAACACACAGAGCTCAGTCCTGTCACGGTGATAAATCTCACAGTTAAGGAATGTCACCAGAGCATGGGACTCACCCCATGCTGTCCTGAGAGAGAGCTAGGTGGGCTACGCAGGGAATTTAAAGGGCCCTGTATGCCTCTGGGTGTCTCCAGACTATAAACTGAAGGACCCCGTGGGATTGGACACCAGAAGACACATTTCTGAAATGACTGTCTTTGCCCTTGGAGGTGCCAGGTCCTCAGGAAGAGGGTACCGGGCTCTCCACCTGGGCGCAGAGGTTTGATGGAGGTGGGAGCCTGGCCTCTGGGGTCTCAGGCTCAGGCACTTCCCTTAAGCCGGTGCCTCTCCACTGAGGACCTGAGTTGGCGCACGCGAGGTGTCCCGACTCCGCTCTTGTCTCCAGCCTCCTCGGAGTCGGGTACTGGCACAAAATGAGGAGCACACAGCTGAATGCTGTGCGCTGACGTGGGTGGGTGAGGAGCCGCCCTCCCTGCGGAGGCACCGACGTGAACCCGGGGTCCTCGTGCAGCAGTGTGGCGCCCTGACCATCCGCCGCAGAGAAACACAGCGGCCTGCAACTCACGACTCTGAGCGCCGCATCTCCAGCCTTCTCCCCTGAGGATGAAAAATCCCGAGGAAAAGACGGAGAACAGACTGCCTTCCTGGGCCTCAGGGGCCGCATCACCAACTGGCTGATTCAAGGCCTATCTTACTGGAGCCATTCGCCTTGCCTTTGAGAAAACAGAATTCCAATTGAAATGGCTTCAATGGGCGGTGACAATGCCAATGGCCCTCATCCAGGGCTTAGGCAGTTTAAGATTTTTTGAAGAGACAGATGAAAACCTCATAAAATAGACCATTGGCTCTTCCTGGGAGAAAAGGTAACCATCCACTTTCTGATGAGAAATGAAAATGGACTAAAATACCATGTCCCAACAGTTTGGGGAAGGCCAATGTATTTGCTCACACCTGGGGCCAATGTGTGGAGGATAGGTTAGCAGCCTCCAAGGAGGGCTAACTGGTAACATCTGGTAAAATTGTAAAGACTTGAACTCTTTGATTTGGTAATTTCTAGGAACTTGTCCTACAGAGAGGCCCACAGCTGTGTTTATCATAGCAGTTGACAGGAAACAACCTAAATGTCCACTAGGATGGGATGAACTCAATAAATGAAGGGATGGCCACACACTAGAGTACTATACAGCCATGTAAAAGTACCAGGAGGCTCTCTGTGTACTAATATGTCAGAATCTCAAGATGTTATTAAGTAAAAAATGACCCTTGGATCTTTTTCTCCTCCATTTCCCAAGAACATGCCAACTCTTCCTCCAAAGACCTGTCTGAGCAATCACACAGCCTTTTGGGGTCCCTACCCCCAGCATACTCTCCAGACCAGCAAAGGCTCTGCAGCTGGTTAGAGCACAGGTTTGCTTAGAGAGCAGAGACCCCTGGGAACCAGTGACAGGCCCCAGAGAGGTTATCCTGACTTAGCTCTGCAGACGACTGCTGCTCCAGGGGGGCCACCTTGCCCGTCCACCTCAGGCCCTGACCCCTCACTCCACAGGCTTTTGGTCTTGGTCTCTTACACTGACTTACCTCTCCAAGCCCAGCTCGGCTTTTGCTCTCTCCCTCCATAACATCCATCTGTGTTTAGCTTTTCTGGAAGCCTGGTTTTGCTGTCAGGGAGTCTGCTCTGAGCTCTGGGGTTCACGTGTCCCAAGAACACTTGCCCTGAGCTCAGCATCCAGGAGAGAGGTTACTCAGACCTCTGGCACTCTCCCCCATTCTGCAAACTACTTTTTCTCAAGAGGTGGGCAGCTGTGCCAGGGCTCTGCAGCGAACCCCTCAGGCACCAGTCTTGGCCCTGGGATCCCCCAGTATCTGTGATTTGGCAGAGTTTCCAGCCCTCACTCTCTTAAGCACTGGAGATACTATGAGCATCTCTCTTAAAGATCTGCTTAATAGCACTTGGCACAAAAGCAAGTACCCAATAAATGTTGCTATTATTTTATGGGCCACTGGGAAGCTAGCTTGAGTCAATCTGCAGTGTATTGAGAGGAAATTATTTCCTCACAATTTCCCTTAACGGAATTTAAAAGGAGAAAGTCATTTGCGATGCTCTGCAAGGGTGATGGGAAGCAGGGCAGTCTGCCACCCTGGCTAAAATTCAGTAAGGCCCAACAGGCATGCCCTGTCCCCAGTGTGGCAGGAGGGATGAAGCCCCTTCTCTGCTGCGGCTGAGGATGAGGGAGCCAAGTGTGGGCAGGACTGAAGCCTGGTCGGGTCCAAGGAAGCTTGTCACCCAATTACACCAGTGGGGCATTTAATGCCAGCCCTGCAACTCCCACACAGGTGGGGGCCCTGACAGTCAGGTGTGGGGGGAGCCTCTTTCCCTCCCTCTCCTGGCTGAGGCTCCTGGTAGAGCACGTGGACCCCTGTTCTCCCCAGGCCCAGAGCACATCCCTGCCACATCCCCGAGCAGCTCCAGGCCTGCTGAGCCTCATGACTGGGCCACATCACCCTGTGTCTGACAGGAAGCCCCCCGCTGCCAGCTGGATCCTTTCTTTCCTCCCTGCGGCTCCTCCTGCCTCCTCCAGGCCCCACCTCCTCTCGGCCTCACGTTAAAGGCCCAGAGTTCCTTCCCCGCCTTTCTCAATCAGACCTCATGGCTCTGGTCTTCTAATATTCCCCAGATTGATGATAAGGATGCTGAGGAATCCAGGAATGGCCAGGGACTGGGAGGCGGAGGCGTTTCCGTGAGGACACATCTGCTTGGAAAGATGCTCTCTGGAAGTGGAGAATGGAAATGTCACCAGCAATTCTATCTCTAGAAAAAGTAGCAGATGCAAATGCAGCTGAGCAGCTGGCTGCTTCCTTACCTCTGGGAAGGCCAGGGGAAGGGGAAGAAGTCCACAGGGGCACCTTGAACTTCCCAGAGGGGCATTTCCCAGGGAGTTAACTGCGGACGATTTGAGTCTGGGACAGGAACTCCCACCCTCGAGGCAGACAATGAATGGAACAAAGTGACCCGACTCTGGAGACACGCACTTTGCCCATCGCTCTGGAGGACTGATGCGTGAGTTCTGCTCTCACGTGGCTGGGGAACTGCCTGCCCAGCCCATGGGACACCGACGCTCGTGTATCACCCCATCAGCAGATCACTCACCTGCTCACACACCGCACCCATCCGTTTCCCCCACAATCACACCCAAAGCAGATTCAGTCTTTCTCACTTGCAAGCCTGACACTAACGGAGACACAGAAAATGCACACACAGAGCGGCCCCCAAAGGCAGTCGACGTTCTCCACTCACACCTCCCACCACTCTCTTCCCACCCACGATGCACATGCACAGTGGATCACGGAGGTAACTCCCAGCCCCGCCCTCCCCACGCACGCGTAGACAAGAGGCAGCTCAGGATTTACAGCCAGACCTTCGCATCAGACACTTTGTCTCTTTCAGACCCTCGTGCGGACACAGAGGCGAGATCTGGAGACACGCAGGTGCACACTCCAGCCTGGATTCTCCCAGCCCTCCCTCTCAGAACGCCTGGTCTGAGCCTTTTAGGGGTGAGATGGTCTGGGCTTCTAGGATAGTGACCCCGGGATGCAGACCCCCCTCCCTGGGGGGCAGCACCCAGCACTCCCACCCTCTCGCCCCTGCCAGTGTGAGCTCCAGAAACCTTAGGGAATGGGATGACCTGTTTGCCGGAGTCCTGGAACTGCTTCAGCCCTGGGCACACCTGGAGGGTGGCCACTATCTCAGGGAACCCAGTCTGGGCCCGAATGAGTAAGAGGAACAGCTGGCGCTCAGGCTGCGCCTCGAGGCAGCTCATTTGCTCTGAATTTACCCCTCTGTGTACAGGTCTGTAAATTGGAGCTGTGGCTTCTCCTCCACAAGTGGCCTGGAACATGGCTTCTGTCCTCAGCTGCTGGTCACCGCCTCTTCTCTCCCGAGGTCTCCAGCCAGGCAACACGAGTGTGCTCAGGCACTCTGATGCACGAGTTGATCCCTGCCAAACCCTGGGCCTATGGGTCCAGGGTACCCAGCAAGAAACCTGAAGGGGTGGGCAGGAAAGGCTAGACAGCCGGGCGGGGTTCCTGGCGTAGGAGGACGCTGCTCCACAGACCCACTCTGACGTGGCCGCTTGAGCGGGACCACCTGCTCAAAATATCCTCCACTGCTGGTTATCCCCCCTTAGAGCTCCAGTTCTTTAGATTTTGAAGATTTGTCACCTGCCTGGTCAGATGTACCCTGACCTACCTCTTGCAGGGGTCACCACACCACATAAGACCTATTGCTCAGAGGAGTCAAGGGTCAAAACTGGAAGGTCAAAAAATGTGATAAGGAATATTCCTCCAGCTGTATCTTACACGCATACACACACACACACACACACACACACACACACACACCCCTGCTCCTCTCTGTGAAGACTCCATTCTTAGATTCTCCATAGTAATGTCCCCAGCTCCAGGCTTCTACCCTGCAGCTGAATAGAGGCTGCAGAAAGAGAGTGCCCATTGTCCACAGTTCTAGCCAAAGTTCCAGGGCTGAGTCTGTGTGACCAGGACTAATTTTCATGCCCCCTCAGGGATCTGGAGAGGAATCAGCCCCAGCGGGGCTCATATGGCTAGAATGGGGGAAACCAGGATTCTCCTATAGAAAATGAGATCACCTTTCCAGAAGAATGGAAATGGACCCTGAACAAGCGACACGATGTCCCCAGGAGCAGAGCTTTCTGAACTTTAATGAGTGTGCAGATCTCTTGGGGCTCTTGTTAAATGCAGATTCTGGTTCAGCAGGTCTGGGATGGGTCGGAGAGTCAGCATCTCTGACAAGATCCCAGGGATGCTGGTGTTAGCCCACAAAGAACCACACTCTGGTGGTAAGCACCCTGCAGCTGACACCTCGCCCTGAACAGACTTCATGTTTGTGCGATAAGTGAAGTGGAACTAAGGTGCTGACGAGACTGGTGACACCTCAGTCCTTCTGCATCCGGGGCCGAGTCACACCTCTTAGATTGCTCCTTGCCGTAACTGGCAAGGCAGGCCAGGCAACCTTTCTCATTCCTACTGTGCAGATGAGAAAACAGAGACTCGATAAATACTGTGACTTTCCCAAGTCACATCTACTGTAAGGGACTGAGCTTAGCACCAGTCACTAAGGGACCTGAAGGACAGCACAGTTCTAGTGAGCCAGTCCCCTCCACTTACAGAGACAGAGAGGGATCCATCAGAGCCTCCGCCAGATCCCCTCCCACTCTCCAGAGGGTGTTGAGGGCTGGCCGGACAGAAAGAAAGAGAAATGAACCACAGCGTTATGGTCACACTACCCCAGAATTTGAAATTCCCAGGCTGCCAAGCAGAGAATGATATCAGCTGGTGACGTTTTTATAGCCTGCACGGCCCCAGGTGACCTGCTAGCTGTGCAGTTTGTAAATCAAAGTTTCAGAGGGCAAAGGTTTTCGAGGCGCCCCCTCCCCCAACACACATATCTCTTGGGTTATTTTTAACCTTCTGGCCTTTAGTAGCTCTTTCCTGCTCTCCAGGTGGTTATCATTAACAGAGACCATCTCACCTCGGGTGGGGCTGATCACACCTGGGCTCCAAGAAAAGAAATGTGGTGCCCCTTACCCTTTGCACCTCGCCTGAGGCTGGGCTAGGCATTTGCAGGTGATTTTCAGGAGGACTTTTTGGTGACCTACGGGCTGACATAAGTGATCCAAATATGGAATAGGCTCCGGGAGAAGGAGGCAGTTCCCCATCTGGTTTGAGTTGAATAATGTGCTCCCATAATTTATATGTTGGGGTCTTAACCCCCAGCGTCTCAGAATGTGATCTTATTTGGAAGTGGGGTCTTTCCAGTTGTGATTAGTTAAGATGAGTAGAGTTGGCTCCCTAATCCAATATGACTGGTGTCTCTATAAAGAGGAGACATGTGGACACACCTGCTCATGCGCGCTCACACACACACTGCGAATGCTGTGTGAGGTAAAGGCAGAGAGATTGGGGGGATAGAAAGCATCTTATTACTATCTCTTTTCAGCAGAAGATAGACAATGCACAAGACTGCTGGCACGCCACCGGAAGCAACAGGAGAGGCACCGATGAGGGCAACAGAGTCTCCTTACAGGCTTAGAAGGAGCCAACCCTGCTGCCATCTTGATTTCACACTTCAGCCTCCAGAACTGAGACAAACCCGTCTGTGGTGCTTGTTTATCTGCTTGTTTATCAGTTGAAAATCCTACAGCACCCAAGGAAAGGCTCACAACCTAACACTTAATTGTTCTGCAAATTGTGTTATTACTGTGAGTGAGGTTTTAAGTTCCTTCAGGGCTGGGATGTGCCTCCTCTGTTTTCTCCTCTGGCCTAGGAATTTGGGCCTCTTCTGTCACTTGACAAGGCAGCAAACCTTTGCAGCTCTACTTCAGGTCATCCATTGCCAGACTTAGGGTGAAGTGCCCGTTAAAGGTGTGCGGGTTGCTTTACCTGTGCACACTTCTCAGAAGGCTTCCAAGAGGTAGCATCCGGGCAGCAGGAGCCACAGCCCAGGCTGCACCGTGGCGCCATCCCAGGGAAATGGAGCTCCTGGAACCCTGCAGGAAAAAGTCGGAATGTGCCGACACTGACCTTCCCAGGCAAAGAAGGGTTTCCTTTCACCCCACAGCCTGGACCTCAAGTAGGAGATCTAGGGGGCCCAAGATGCTGGGCCCAGAGGAGGCCTGGGTTTGGCAGGAGGCTGAGGGTCACCCCTTGAGCTCCTCTCCTCTCTCCACGTCCCTCTAGCCTGGCAAAATGCTAAGTGGCATTTTGTGACCTTGTTTTCTCTAAGTCACACCCTGATAGAGGCCCAGCTGGCAGGGAAGGGCAAATGAATCACCAGCATCTCCATGGGAACCACAATCACAACAGCCCAGCCAGGTTCCCTCCAATCCTCTGCCCCCGCCCCCCAAAACACACACAGTTGTGTCAGCTGAGTGATCACCCTAGGGTTGAGCCTGGCACAGGTCAAGGGAAGGCCTGCTGAAGTGACATGTCCTTGCCACCTCTGCTTTAGCGTCTTACTCCTCTCCTCCCCTCCACTCTTTGACTGGACCATCCTTTGTACAGGATCCAGAGGGGCATTTGTCCCCCAGCCTAGTCCCACAGCTCCACCTACCATGAACCTTTCTGACATGAATCTTCTCTATTTCACAGAGAAATAAGAATCTGGCTCTGGCATCAATGAGCTGTGTGGCCTTTGTCAAGTCACTTCACCTCTCTGAGCCTCGGATTCCTTAGCCATAAAGGGAGGACAGGCGTGACACCTCCCTCATCGGGTTGCTGAAACGAGATGATTTACATCACATACTTAGGAGAGTTAGTGGCGTTGGCAAGTGTGCACGTTAACCGTTCTATTCTGACGGCGGTGATGAATCTGTTGTGCTTGTAAGCATGGCAGGGGGCTCGTTCTGCCACCAGAATACACATTCCAGTCTATTGCAAAGCTGGGAAACGTGACGTCAATTTTACCTGCTTTCTTGGGATTTGCCGCCTGTGACTTCTCGTTGAGGAATTTGCACTGATACAAGGCAAGTCATTCACTCTACAAATATGTGCTGAGCACCTGCTAAGGCGGTGACGTGTTCTCGGCGGTCTTAAGAGCAGAACTGGGGGATGTGGATGAGAGGCGCTTCCTGGCCGCTGCCCAGGCCCACATCAGGAAAGTTCCTTTCATGCTTCACTGAGGTGATGGCAGATTCTTTGCCTATGTCCCTACAAATTGGGCTGAGCATGGCCTGGATGTGATGTCCAGGAGGTGAGGCAGGAGGGTCCTTGCCCAGGGATGGAACCAGCATTGGGCTTTGGGTCCTAGCCTTATCTCCTCCAATTCTTAGGACCTTGGGAACGTCAATTAGCCTTCCGGAGCCTCAGTTTCCTCCTCTGTTAAATGGGCGTGACAATACCTAGCTGAGACTGACGGAGCAGCTGTCGGCTCCCACGTATGGAAACCAGCTTCTCCATAACTGTATTTCCCTTCATTCCTTCGTCCATCCTCATCCATCCTCCGTTCCACATTATTTTGGTTAGCTATTATTTGGGGGGAACTGTAGATGGAACTGGGGGCCCAGGGAAACCCAGGCAGACACAGGGAAGTGCTGACCACCAGGACTCACAGTGAAGAGACCTCTGTCTACCTCCCAGGGCTCCAGATGTCAATGTCAGGACCAGCAAACAGGAACCACAGGGCAAGTTCTCAGGAGGGGCTGACCTTTCCTCAGTCCTGTCCATGACCGTGGACCCTCTGGTCTAGGCTACAAGTAGTCCAACCTCTGGGCAGGCAGCCAGGGTGGACCTTCCCTCTCTCCTAGACCCCAGCCAGCCTTCCCAGCCCTACCAACTCAGCTCATGACCCTGTTTCCCATTTCTTGGCAGGAGACAGACTCTGAAAGGACAGGTCTGGGTGTGCTCTGGAGAGCATGCTCACACCTCGTGCAGGAAGTGGGAGGCTGAGGGTCCAGGTGAGGTTTTTCTTTCTCCCCTGCAGATCTCTGCTTAGCTCTCTTTGGACAGAACTGGAACAAGTGGACCCTCTTACTGCAAGGAAGCCTGGGGAAAAGGACGCAGGATTCTCATGATTGTCTCAGAACAAGGGTCAGCACACATTTCCCAGAAAGGACTAGATAGTATGTATTTTAGGCTTTGTGGGTCAAACTGTCCTTGTTACAAACACTCAACTCCACCTTTATCATATGACAACAATCATAGATGACACGCAAAGGTATGTGGCTGTACTTCAATAAAACTATTTATGGACATACAGTGGATTTCACATAATTTTCTTGTGTCACAAAATACTACTTTTATTTTCTTCAACCACTTTAAAAATGCTAAAAACCATTTTTAGCTCATGGATCATAAAAAAATAGGGGAGTCACCTGCAATCCCAGCTACTCAAGGTTGAGGCAGGAGGATCACAAGCTGGGGGCCAAGTGAGACTCTGTCTCAAAAATAAAAATTTTTTTAAAAAGGTCTGGGGATGGCCAGGTGTGGTGGTGCATGCTTGGAATCCCAGCAGCTCAGAAGGCTGAGGCAGGAGGATTGAGAGTTTAAAGACAGCTTCAGTAAAAGTGAGGCCCTAAGCAACTCAGTGAGACCCTGTCTCTAAATAAAATACAAAATAGGGCTGGGGATGTGTCTCAGTGGCTGAGTGCCCATGAGTTCAATCCCTTGTACCGAAAAAAAAAAAAAAAAAAAAGTCTGGGGATGTAGTTCAGTGGTAAAGCGCCCCTGGGTTTAATCCCCAGCACCACCACAAAATATAGCCTCCCCCAGGAAGTAGATTTAGCCCTCAGGCTGTAGTTTGCCCACCCTTGGTTTAGACCAATCATAGAGCATGTCTTGGGGGTAGCACCTCCCACTTCAGGGAAGAGGGAGAGACAGAGACAGAGAGAGAGAGAGAGAGAGAGAGAGAGAAGCAAGAAGGAGGTAAGGGGCTAAAGATATTGATCACTACAAGATTTGAGAGAGAGAGAGAGAGAGAGAGAAGCAAGAAGGAGGTAAGGGGCTAAAGATATTGATCACTACAAGATTTGAATCCACAGCCTCCACTCTTAGCCTCCATGCTAATAGTTTTGCTCAGCACCCTCACTGTGCCCTGGTGGGAACACAGGAGAAGGTGTGTGATTGGGCATCAGTGTTATGGTGTCGGCGTTATTATCAAGATGGTGCACTCAGCCACCCACACCCATACACTCCTGAGGCATTCCAACAACCTCTTCCCTCCAAGGCTCAGATGGAGATCACAGGAGAGGTTTCCAGGAGGCAAAGGCCTGCTGTCCTTGGGAAGCCTGTGCAACCTGAAGCTCCCACCTTCCTGCCTCCCTTTCCATGGGAATGCACATCCCCATCCCCAAGGTGGAGGCCGAGTGGGGGCTTCCCTCTGGCACTGGGGCAGGATTTCCTTTTCCCCTGGATTTCTGCAGACCAGCACATGGGTCTTAGTCCCAAGTTGGCAGCAAACCCTCCCCCACCTGTACCTCCCGACTCCCTCCCCTGCTCTTCCCTTCCTGCCCACCCCAGCAGGAAGGGGTCAAATAGTGAAGGAACATGAGAGAACATGAAAACCCAGAGGCCTCATTCTTTGAGCCATCAAGAAGTCTAAATTTAAGCTGGGGATGTAGCTCAGTGGCAGAGCACTTGCTAAGCATGTGCAAGGCTCTGGGTTTCATCCTTAGCCTTGAAAAAAGAAAATTCTGTTTTTAAGCTCCTACCATAGGACTTATTTTTTTTTAAAAAAAAAAATCATTAAGCTGGGCATGGTGGCGCACACCTGTAATCCAAGCTACTGGGGAGGCTGAGTTAGGAGGATCGTAAGTTCAAAGCCAGCCTCAGCAACTTAGCGAGGCCCTAAGCAACTCAGTGAGACCCTGTCTCTAAATAAAATACAAAATAGGGCTGGGGATGTGGATCAGTGGCTGAGTGCCCCTGAGTTCAATCCCTGGTTCAAAAAAAAAAAAAAAAAAATCATTAAGTTCCCACTGAACATGAGCTAGGCTCTCTTCCAGGAAGTTTATACCCTGACGGATAGAATTCTCTAATCCAGAGAGGTAGTGTCATTAGACCCATTTCACAGGTGGAAACTGAGGCCCAGAAAGTGTCAGAGCTAGGATTTAACCAAGGGCTGACTGAAGCCAGAGTCCCTTCTTGCTCTTCCACAAGTAGCCTGTGCCCTGGGAGGAAGAGGTCAGGGATAGGGAGGACAGGGGTTCACAGATCAGGGTCTGGTGTTGAAGAGGTTTGAATACAAATCCTAGACTCTGAACTGCAGTTTCCCTTTCTGTTAAAAATTTTTTTAAAAGGGTTGGGGTTGTGGCTCAGTGGTAGAGTGCTTCCCTCAAATGTGTCGGGTACTGGGTTTGATCCTCAGCACCCACATAAATAAATAAAATGAAGGTATTGTGTCCATTTACAACTTAAAAAAATAAAAATAAATTTTTAAAAAATCTATTTTCTTTCTCCAACTCCATGATCTCTCCTTGGAGAACCACTATTCTGTGTGATTTCCCTGTTGATGACTCCACCCACTTGCCAACTACAGGACTGAGCTTGTGCCCAGGTCTAGACAATCAGAACATCGCATTTTCTTATTCTTAATGAT
This sequence comes from Glaucomys volans, assembly GCA_020662805.1. Taxonomy (NCBI): domain Eukaryota; kingdom Metazoa; phylum Chordata; class Mammalia; order Rodentia; family Sciuridae; genus Glaucomys; species Glaucomys volans. Next base: position 31,960 of record JAJEJO010004889.1, on the reverse strand, counting down.
GAGGTCAGGGATGACCATGTGACCAAATCCAACCAATGCGAGTTAGGTTGTGGACTTCTGCTGGACCTATTCATAAGAAAAGGTTCTTTCTTGTGGGGGGGGGGGGGGTGGGGGGGTACTGGGATTGAACTCATGGCCACTCAACACTGAGCCACATATCCAGCCCTATTTCATATTTTATTTGGAGACAGGGTCTAAGTTGCTTAGCACTTCACTTTTGCGGAGGCTGGCTTTGAACTTGTGACCCTCCTGCCTCAGCTTCCTGAGCCGCTGGGATTTCAGGCGGGCACCACCATGCTTGTGCTTGGACACAGCCAGGAAAGTTTCTCTTCTGGCTGTTTCATGTAAGCCAGGAGCTGCTGGTGGCCATATTGTCACTGCACAGAGAAAGCTTGCTTAAGAATGAAGCAAAAGAAGAGATGGGGAAAGAAAGAGAACTTACAAGAAGTCTTGAAGTCTTCATCTGAACTTCTGGTTCCCACCAGGCCTGAAAGCCCTGATGAGGACTCTTTGTTGTCTTACATAAGCCAATACATGTCCAGGCCAGGCTGAGATAGGTCTCTGACACTTTCAGTCAGTAGATCAAAAACATGAGGCCAGGCTGAGGTTGTGGCTCAGTGGTAGAGCTCTTGCCTAGCATGTGTGAGGCACTGGGTTCGGTCCACAGCACCACATAAAAATAAATAAATAAAAAAAGGTATTGTGTCCATCTACAACTAAATAGAATATTTCAAAAAATGAAGCCGGGCACGGTGGCACATGCCTGTAATCCCAGCTCTTAGGAGGCTGAGGCAGAAGGATTGCGAGTTCAAAGCCAGCCTCAGCAACTTAGCGAGGTCCTAAGCAACTCAGTGAGACCCTGTCTCTAAATAAAAATACAAAATAGGGCTGGGGATGTGGCTCAGTAGTGGAGTGCCCCTGGGTTCAATCCCCAGTACCAAAAAAAAAAAAAAAAATGAGGCCAGAAATTTCTCTCAAATGAATAACTTTTCTCAAATGCTATGTTCAGTCAGTTATTTCATTTCTGTGATTAAATGATCTGACCAGCACAATTATAGAGGAGGAAAAGTTTATTCGAGGGCTCACGGTTTCAGGGGTCGTAGTCCATAGAAGGCTGGCTCCATTCCTTGGGGCTCCAGGTGAGGCAGAAAGAACATCATGGCGGAAGAGTGTGGCAGAGGAAGCAGCTCACATCATCAGGAAGCAGAGAGAGAGAATCTCCACTCTCCAGATACAAAATGTATACTCAAAAGTCACACCCCAATTCCAATCTCCTCCAGCCACAGCCTACACTTCAATTAATGCCATCAGGGATTAACTCGCTGATTGGGTTAAGACTCTTACAACCCTATCATTTCTCTTCTGAAACTTCCTGCATTATCTCACATGTGAGCTTTTGGGGGACACCTCACATCTAAACCATAAAAGGTTGGAAATCCTTCTCTGGATCTCAGGGCCTGGCATAGAAGATTCTCTCGACAGTATTTGTTGAAAACAAAACAAAACAAAAACAAAGAATTTCAACTATAACACCCCATTTCATGGGATGTTGTGAGGACAAAGTAGAAAGATAACCATCCAGGCCTAATCCTGGTGCTGAGCATGGTAAGCATCAACAGCCCAGGTTCTGGGCCAGAGTCTTGCTCTCCAGCAGCTTCTATTTGGTGGAACTGTCCTCCCCGCTGTCCCTGGGAAGATGGCAGTGGGGGTGTTAAGTAGGGAGCAGTGACCAAAGGCCAAAAATATAAACCACAGCATTCAAAGCTGCAGGAACCACAAACCCTGCCTCTGGACTCTTCCCTACACCTTCTGGTCTTCTTGCCTCCTGCCACATAGCACCCCAGTCCTAACCTCCAGCCACTTAGTTGACTTTGTTAAAAGCCAGGGCACAGCCTTTACCTCTTTGCTGGAGAGAATGCTAGTCTCCAATGCTCTGCTTTGAGGACCATGTCCTACTTTTGGCCAGTCACCCAGCAGACCTCTGAAACCAGCATTGGACACTAGCCTCCAAGTCCCAGGCCCCTGTCATAGCCCTCTGTCCCTCTCCTATCCTCCCTTCACCTTTCTGGCCCTCCCCTATCTCTCTGCACCTCTTCAGGTCATCATGTGCCTCCTGGGTTACCCCCAAAACCTTCTTGCAAATCTGCCCCATTTCCACCTTACTTCCCAGGCAGCATTCCTTCATTGTGATCCAGGAGACTTTTCAAATGATGGAAACCCATCCAAGGCTGCTGATCACTATAGACCAGAGTTGTTTGGTGCCCTCCTGGATCTGTCCCTTGCTTAACCTTCCAGCCCTGTCACCTCCAGGGCCAGGTGTGATATCAGGGCACAAAACTCAAGGAGGTGCTCACTCTCAGGTTTGTGCAAGGGCTCCTGAAGCCTCCCCTGGTCCCAGCTCCATGCACACCCCAGTGCTGCTCCAACTGGGCTTCTCAAGGCACCAGGCCACTGTGCTCTTGTTCTTTTGCTTTCAAGTGCCCTCTCCTTCTCCTTTATTGCCCACCTGGCTTCTCCTTTTTCCTAAGAGTCACCTCAAGTCACTTCCTCTAAGAACCCTTTCCTGAATCCTCCTGGTCTAGGTTGGTCACCCTCAGCTCACCACACATGCTTCATCCCATTCTCTGCCACTGAACCACAGCCCTGGTAGAGCAGAAACCGAGTTCTAATTTGTCTTTGTTGCTGTTGCACATAAATAATCTATTGGTGCAAAGCACTTGACTTGGTGTCTGGCTCCCAGACACCCTTGGCTGGGCTGGTATAGCTCGATGGTAGATTGCTTGTCTAGCACATGCAAGGCTCTGGGTTCAATCCCCAGAACCAGAAAAAAAAAAAAAAATGTCCTTAGCTACAAGGAGCAGAAAACCTTATCCTAGGGGCCCAGATGGCTGCAGCTACACAAAATGTATTATCTCACCTAACAAGAGGATCGCAGGGTTGGTTAATTCAAGAGCTCAACAACTTCTAGAATCTTCTTGTTCTGCCATCTTCAGAATATGAGCTCATATTCTCAAATGATCCCTTCATGGTATAAGAAGGGCTGCCACAGACCCAGATCTCAAACTCTTACACCAGGACACAATGTCTGGCAGAAGATGGGGGCATCTCTCCTTGTGTTTCATGTTGAGAACCAAAAACAGAACCTTTCCCAGAACACCCCTGCCAACCCAGGTGATTAATTCTCATAACTCATTGGACAGGATAGCATCTCACACCGCACCTGCACAAGACTCTGTCTAGGGAAGTGGGATAACTCAACTGACTTGACAATCAGACACCTGGTCACATGGCAGAGGGAAGAGTGTCCAAATCCAGTCGGAAAGGAGGCTGGCACATAGAAACTGCAATAAAGAGTAGCTCCACTGTATTGGTTTTGGGATTTGGACAGAGCAGAAAGAGCTCTGGGCTGTGAGTTGATGAACAGGCTTCATTCAACCAGCGAAGATCTCTTCTTATTCCCCACTTCTTGTTTTGTGCTTGGGCGAGACTCTCTTTCCCAAGCCTGGGCTTCTCCAGGCATCACATCCTCTGCCACCTCTGGCCCCCATCCTGTCTACTGCCGAGTCGGGCACACTGTGGACTCTAACATATAGACCCTGGAGTGGGAGAGCCCAGATACTCCGACCCCCACAACATCCTGGGAACATTGTCCTCCATTCCCAAGAAGCACCCCAAAAATCCACCCTCCAAATCCCATGTTCCTTGTCACTTTCAATCTGGGTAATTAAACTCAACACCTCCAGGGTGATTAAAAATTAATCCTGGCATTCAACAGGCCCGGAAATGAAATTCAGTGGGAAACACACTTGGGGAGCCTGGCTAGATGTAATTAGAAAATAGTCCTGCTGGGGGGAAGACAGGTAACTAAGGCATTGTCACAGCCACGGAGGGGACAGCAGGAGGTGAGTGCTGAGCTGATGGTAACTTCTGGGTCTCTTACTACCTTCACCTACTCAGCTGTTACTGATGGTGGCATTGACTGCATTGCAAAAGCAATTGGTTGACAGTAGGTTTTGTTTCTTAAACCGGATTTCCTAGGCACTGCTTCTGCCCAAGCCTTCTCCACTCCCTGTTCAGTTCCCCTTCTCCTCCCCCTGCTGACAGCCCTGCCGTCCCTTCCCTCCCCCTCAGCCTTCCCATCTGCAGCCGGCCCCCTCCTGGCCCCTCCAGCACCTGCGCCTTCAGCTCTCCTTGCCTTCTGCCCTGCACCAGCTTCTGTATCCTCTCCTCACCCCTCCCTTTGCCACTGACCTCCAAGAGCAGTCCCTGCTGCAGGGAGGTTGGGGGCCTTCCACACTCCCTGTCTCCCAAGCAAGAGTCCCATTACTTGAGATGCCAGCCTGGAGGCTGATATCCCAGGATGCCCAAAAGGACATTTCCTTTCCCATCTCAGGAGCCACCAGGGGCCTTCACACCTCCTGTACCATCCAACTTTCCCATCTGGTCTCTGAACACCATGGGCAGCAGGAAGTATCTAGTTAACCCTCGAGGGTGAGAATGTCTTTGAGGAGCTCAGGAGCCTGTCAGGGGAACTGTGCTTCACTCAGGATGATCTCTGTCCCTTACTACAAGCCATTTGAAAGAGAAGATGCTGTGACAAGGGCCAAGAGGCAGTTCTGGATCTTTCCTTGGCATTCTGGAATGACTAAGATGGTGCATCCCACAGGGCAGTCACTAGCCACATGTGGCTATTAAATCTAAATTAATTAAAGTGGAATAAAATTAAAATTGAATTAAAATCTGAGTTCCTCTACTGCTTACATGGCCAGTGGCCACCATATTGGACAGTGTGGATAGAACGTTTTTGTCACCATAGAAAGTTCTATTGGATGGTGCTGCACAAGAGCATAAGCCTAAGAGCCTGGGCTTGGAGGTCTCACAGTCTGTGACCCTGGGCAACTCACTGAACTTCTCAAAGCCAATGGTTTCTTCATTTATAGCAGCAGCTTTCTCAATGAGTCATGAGGGCTAAAGGAGATGATCCAGGTGCATGTGAGGCAGTGTTTGAAAATAGAAAGGGCTGATAAGTAGAAGCTCTTAGCTCCGGGAGGACAGGCTGCAGCTTGCTGAAGTGGAAGGACTTAGGATGAAAGAGACCGAACTCCAGCCTTAACTCTGTCCCTGCCTGTGAGCCATGTGTGAAGGCTGTGAGCCACACAGCTCAAATTCTTTGAAAATGTATCAGTAAAAAAAATCAAGAAATGGAAAATTCCAACACAGATTTTTCTCTGGAGCCGGGGAGCTAATATCTGACTGCCTACTAAGCAGCTCTACTTAGATTCCTTACAGGGTGCTGGGAGTCAAGAATCCCAAATGGAACGGGGTCCACTTGTTCCTCCTACATTTCCTAGCTCAGGAATAGCACCCAGTTTCCAGAAAGTTAGAAACCATACTCAGTCTTCTGAATTACAACCTTATGATGTAGAGATATTATCATCTTTTCACAAAGAAATTGAGGCAAGGGATGATATACCTTGCTACTTACTGGTAGAGTCAGGCTCATAAACAGTGTGCTATTCTGTCTCCATCCACCAGCGAAGCCACTGGATTCTGCCTCCTGGAATTCATTCAGTTCTCTCCAACTCTATGGCCAGGCACACCATTCTGGCCACTGGTGGACTCCTGCCTGGATTATAGTAACAGTCCCTTACTAGTCCCCAAGCATCCAGACTGACCCTCTTCCACTTTGTCCCCCAAGCCATAGTCCTCTGTACACCGTAAATATTTTGATGTCATCACTTCCCTGGTGAAAATCCTTCACAGTCTGGTTCACCATTATGTGCCTGAAACCTGGCACATGGTTAATGATACCCAGTATTTGGCTGAATGAATGTATGATCTTTTGAAACAACCCAATCCAAGAGACTGTCAGGAATGTGTGATTGAAATGGCTTGGGAACTCCCAGACTCTGAACAAGGCGACCTGGCTGCAATCTTTGAGCAGAGCAGTGGATGAGTTATTGTAACTAAGAATGCCTGGCATGGACCGGCAAATTACACTGGGTTCCTTCTGAAAAGTAACTGCTCAAAAATAATGCAGAGAAAGGGTTGGTCTACTAGGGATCCAGGGAAGGAATTCAAGAAACCAAAATGTGGCACACAATGCCTCCCCTACCACGAGGAAAACTGTGCTGAGCAGCTGCGTGAAGAAATGGATACACTGGATGGTTCCATTGCCATTGATACAAAAGATTCCAGTGTAGACCTTGGTCTTCAGAGTTTGGTTAATATCAACCAGGTTCGAGATGGAAGTCTTTCTGGGTACTCTCAACAAATCTAATTTCTTCCGGGAAATGGAAGATACTCTAATATGTGGGATAATTTCTGAGTGCTGTGTTCATTCCCTACTCACCCCTGCACCCATGAGACCTGGGAGGCAGCAGTAGCATATGAGCCCTTGGACAGATCATTTCATTACTTTGGGCCTCCATTTCCTCCTTGAAATATAGGGGTTGGACTAGATGACTCCTGTCTCAGACTCCTTTCTGATGTTATAACAAAAAGCCCTAAGATTGGGATATTCATAAAGAATAGACTTTTATTTGTTTTATGATTCTGGAGGCTAGGAAGTCCAAGAGCACAGCATGGATATCTACTTAGCATCTGGTGAGGGCCTTTGTGCTGCGTCACAACATGGGAGAGGGCACCACATGGCCAAACAGAGCAGGCATGCCAGATCCGGTGCCTCTTCCTCTTCTTACAAAGCTACCGAGGCCATCCTGGGGCCCACCCTCATAACCACTAATCCATAGATTCCATTTCCCTGGACACAGTGAAACCTGCAGTGTGGGTTCTGGGGAGAGGCCGGGAGGAAGTATGGAGGGCACCCTAGGGAGCTCTTCCCACCCCTCCGTCACTCTCTGTTGATTTGCATTTGTGCAGGGGCCGTAGGAGGAGGTTATTTGTGGAGGGGTGAGTGGGTTTGTGTTTTCCCTTCTCTCTGTAGCTTTCCCCCTTCCCCTAGTCAATAACTGGTAGAGCCTGTAAGGTTCATGCCCAGCCCAGGTCCCTTCCTCTGACTCATTCAGAGAGCCACCCACATCCCTGGCTGACACTTGTTCCCAGGGCCTCTGTGGCACCAGCTTCCTCTTGGTGCTGATCCTATGCTGTGAATGCCCCTGGGGCACAAATGGATGGCCCTCTGTCCAGCCCTGGGGCCTCCACATCAGGATAAGGAGAGTTAGCAGGCCCTGACCCCGTGGTGCTGCTTCCTTTCCCCACTGTTCTCCCTGGGCCACCTGATTCCAACATCAACTTTTGGGGTGTGTGACCAGAAAAGAGAGAGGGGCTACCCAGAGTCACAGCCAGCAAGTGACCTGGCAACCACTTGAACCCAAACCTTGGGCCCCAGGGCGGAAGTTCTTTCCATCACAGTCAGCTGATGTACCCATGCAGGGCACAGAGACGCTGCTGTCCTCTCTAATAGGTGACCACAGTTGGTCGGCCCCCCAGAGTCTGCTGAAGTTGTCTCTAGAAGTCCCTCGGGTGTCTCATATGCGCGTTTGGCCAGCCTGCTGGCGTTTCTTCCGCTCTGCCTCCTTGTCCATGTTCACTGTGTGCAGGCGGCTGAGGCAGGGACCTTGGCGTCTCTGTGCTCTGTGAGGCGCTTGATTTTCTGCTCAGGGTGCTGTGGCATGTCTCCAGTCCTCACCACAGCAAAATGTTTTTGTGCTCTGAGCCAAAAGAGGTAGAAGGCCTGCCGGGTATGATGGCACACACCTGTAATCCTAGTGGCTTGGGAGGCTAAGACAGGAGGGATTGCAAGTTCAAAGCCAGCCTCAGCAACTTAGTGAGCCTCTAAGCAACTTAGCGAGACCCTGTGTCTTATAAAATCTTAAAAAGGGTTGCGGATGTGGCTCAGTGATTAAGTGCCCCTGGGTTCAATCACTGGTACCAAAAAAAAAAGAAAAGAAAAGAAAAGAAAGAGAGAGAGAAGCAGAAGGCTCCTCTTTTTCCTAACTCGTGTCCCAGTTTGCAACCTAGGCCCCAAAGAAGCCCCTTCAGCTTTTCTGGGCAGTCCTGTCTCTAAAAGGAGTAAGAGGGCCAGGGTTTCTGGTTAGTCTGTCTATCCGCATTTACACACTTGCAATAACAGACTTGACTCAGTTTATGTGATTCCAGTGAAGCTGCCCCCATGACCAAAGCTCCATCTACACATCCCTATTCCATACCCTCGGTTCTGGGGGTGGGGATTACAACACCATCAATCAACATATTCTATCCCCCTGCCCTGTCATTGGTTAAGGGATGGGTGCATGGCCAAAGTTGGGCCAATCAGAGCCAATGAAACCCGGTTCCAGAGAAATGACTCCTGGTGAAAGGGCCCGAGCCTCTGCAAGTCACCTTGCCCACATAGGGCAGAACTAGCCTGTGACAGAGCCATTACCTGGAGAAGAGCTGAACCAAAGGACAATAGGCAGTGCCATGGAGAATCTTTGATCAGAATCCTTGATCGAGCCTTGTGTGAAACCAGCCACACCCTTGAACTTCAGTTCCAAAGTCAGTGAATTCCATTTTTGCATTAAACAAAAAATTGGGTTCCCTTTTGCTTGCAGCCACAACTCGAGCAATAGAGAGTGTCAGACTTGGGCCCCTCGCTTCTCTCCCTACCCCACCCCTACCCTCTCATCAAACTTCCTCCTCAGAGGCCCATCTATCCCCATGCAAATTAGCTCATGAAATAGACGCCCAGGGCCACCTACGACTGCCCTATAGGCCTTCGTTTTATAGAACAGTTTATACTATACAGAAAAGTCCTCCTGGATCCAGGCCATACTTGGCTTGGTGGGAAGGGGTGAGTGGGCAGCAGAGAGAACAGGGCACAGTGGCAAACACTAGCCCTGCCCATCCTCTCTCCACGAACAGAGGAGGCCAATGCAGGACTTGGCCCGGGCAAGGCAGGACATAAGGTAGAACTCAAGAAAGGCTTCCCTCCTGACTTTGTCTTCAGGATCTCCTCCTATTGTGGGTTGGAAGGAGGAACTAGAAGAAGAGGACACCAATCAAGCTGCTGGGGTTTTGTTTTTGTTTTTTAATTGGCCACTTTCCCAGGATGATTTATCCTTGAGCTAAGAGGCCTCCTGGCACCCTCCTTCCTCATGGTCCCCCCTGTCCAGGCTTCCTCCCAGCCACACCCCCTCCCTAAAAAGGTCTCTTCCTTCTCAGAGCAGGAGCCTTCGGATGAGTCAGTACCTCCTTCTCTCCACTGGCCAGGCCTGGCCCCTTCCCTTGGCCAGTCCCTCCTCTAGCCACCATCGGCATTGTGTGTGACCCAGGTTGCTCCCAGGATGCTCAGAGGGTCCTCTGTGTGGGGAGGAGAGGTGGACAGGGCGAACCTCTCAGCTCCTGGAATCTCTGCAGGGATGGCCTTCAGCTGGGACCCTGTCTTCCTCCCTAGTGTCAACAATACTTCTGTGTCTGTCTCAGAGAAGAGGAATGGAAGCTCCTAAGGGAGCACTTGCTATGCCTGGTCCTGCCATGAACTCTCAGTTCTCCTGTTGGTTCTCAACATGGCCACCACTGGCCGCACCTTAGACCTGAGGGAATGAATCTGGGCAGTGGTTTCTCTCCTGCCAGAGCTGCTAACACCACGTCCCTGAGCTCAGACTGGGCTGCTCTGCCCTCATGGGCTGCGGCTGTGCTGGGCCAGTTCTGTTCCCTCTCTGCCCTCACCTCCAGGCTGGCAGGCCCCAAGCCAGAAGCAGATTCTTTTGTCCTCTGGTCTAAATCAAGCTGCACCAGGAGCAAGCCCCATGGCCCTCCTGCCTTATTTGGAAGAAGAGTAGGAAGCCAGGCAAGAAATGCTCCCTGCACTAAGATGCGTCTCCTTACAGGCCACACCACAGACTCCGTTATTCATCGAGTGAGGACCTGTGCCCTGGACACCTCTGACGAGACATCACAGAAAGAGAAGAACATGGAGGGGCTGCCTTGCAGAGCCCTTAACGAGGGTAGAGGGAGTCATTTATTTGCTCCCTGCAATTAAAGGACCCCTCTATTTTATTATTATTTTGATGCTGGGAATTGAACCTATATTAAAACAAATAAAAATCAAGGGAATTTGGGAAAACATTAGAGGGTCTCAGAAAACTTACCTGGGAGGGGACTTTGTGAGAAGGGGTCCATTGGAAGTGTCCAGCCCTGGGTTCATGTCTAGGCAAAGGTTTATCTTGGGTTGAGTACCCAGGCCCCAACCAGACCCACCAAATGAGAATATTCAGAATGTCCAGGGAGGGCTCCTGAAAATCAGAATCTCTGGGGAATGAGGCCGAGGAATTCACATTTCTGAAGGGCTTCCCAAGTGACTTCTATGATGACGAAAGCTGGAAACCCTGGCCTCGTGCACATCCTTTCCTTGCCCAGCCTCTCTCAGCTCGCCGTCCTCCCTTCTGTCCTCTGCCAGCGCCCCCTCCCCGTGACCTCACACGTCACCCACTTCCTCCATGCACTCACCTCTGTTTGCAGTCAGGTATCTGTTCTGGTATTTCCTTAATGCCAGTCACCTGCCTAGACTGAAAACCAGTGAGGGTGAGAGTGGGTCTCTTGGGTTCCATGCAGGATGGTGATGAGTCACTGGTGGGCTCAAAGCTTGAACTGCCTGGCCTCGAATCCCAGCTCCCCCCACTCCCTGCACCTTGGTGGTAGGCAAGTTGCTTTTCCTTCCTGGGCCTCAGTGCTCCCATTTGTAAAGTGGAAATAAGAATGTATGCTTCCGAGGCCGATGCAGGGATAGGAGAGCAGGTAACCTTGCCGCTGGCTCATAGGAAATGGCCAATACACATTAATTGTATTGATTACAAGCCCCCCACCCCCCAAACCTGGTGGCTTAAATAAGCTGCAACACCCGGATTGTTCACAGTCCTGTGGGCTGACAGTTTGGTCGGGCTTAGCTGGCTGGCTAGCTGGTTTGTCTCAGCTCTGAGTGGCCCAGCTCACTTGAACCTTTTAGGCAGCTGGCTGGCTGGCGACTGCTCTGATGGCCTACTTCACTTGACCAGCTGTCCCTTGGGGTCCCTTGGTTCTCTGCTATGTGGCCTTTTCCAGCAGGTTAGCGCAGGCCTCCTCACACTGCAGCTGGGTTACAAGGGGGCAATTGTGAAAGTCAAGTGTCACTGTCACAGCATGAATCAAAGCAAGTGACAAGGTCAGCCCAGAGTTAGGAGATGAAGAAATAGAGGCAGGCAGGGACAAGTGCCAAGATTTCCTAAGCATTTTAAATCCTTCATAATTATTTTCCTGTATCATAGTATGCATTTAATACACATTTGTTGAAGAAATAAGTAAATGGGTAAACGGAGAAGAAACTAGAGACCAGAGAGGACAATTAACTTCCTCAAGGTCACACAGTAAATGAATGACAGAGAGCTGACCAAAAACTAGGGCACTGTGGCACTCGCCTGTAATCCCAGCAATTTAGGAGACTGAAGCAGGAGGATCATGAGTTCAAAGCCAGCCTCAGCAACTTAGTGAGGCCCTGAGCAACTCAGGGAGATCCTATCTCTAAATATAATATAACAAAGGTCTGGGGATGTGGCTCAGTGGTTAAGTGCCCCTGGGTTCAATCCTCTGTACCCAAAAAAAACAAACAAACAACAACAACAAAAAAAAAAAACAACTAGGACTCCTAGTGCCCAGTCCTTCATCTTCCCATGGCATCAGTCTGCTCAGACAGCTGCCTAAGATGGGACTGAGTTTTCCAAAGCTATCCCACTCCTCAGCTTCCATTGAGCACCTGGGAAATACCTAGGAGGCCAGGACTGGGCTCGCTTCCTAAAGAGTCTGAGACAGTGGGGCTTCTCATTTCTCAGGGCAAGAACATCTCAGAGAAGTGTCAGAGAATCAGCAGCCCTCTTCAGGTTCCATGTGTGCTTGTGGAGGCCAAAGTGAGAGGTCTGAGACAAAAGGGAACCTCAGTAAAGGCACCAAGGGGCCTTCTTATCTTCCTACCAACCAGGTCGGGACGTTCACAAGAGCACACTCACATCCAGACATGCACACACACAGACACACACAGATACACATTCCTTCTCTTGCCTCTCTCTTTAAGGCCTGAGGAAGCTACCATGGGTTCAGAGATGGACCATAAGGCCCTGATTGGCAAGACCAGAAATTTCTCACTTTGGAACTGTTAGTTTGGGGGAGGGGAACAGGGAGAGGGTCAGCTGGCCCAGGAAGTGTTGTGAAATGCTGGCTGCATTTCTGTCACCAGCCCCTTCCTGTTGTTTTGGCACCTGGGGGAAACCTGGGCCAGCAGGCACCACACTTCCTCCATCTAGAAGATTTCCTTGGGCTTGCTGAGTCACCCACCTGCTGTGGGGAACACACCCACTTTTAGCCCAAGGTAAAGGTGCTCTGCAGTCACCCAAACCACATTCTCTTATGTCTCTTTGTCACAGCCAGTGTGGCCGGATGGGGGCCACATTGCAGGAATTCCTCCTCCCTCAACTGAGATACTCAGTTCATCCTTCCTTCCTTCCTCAAAGAAGCCTCAGTGCAAGGTTGTCACTCACAGGGCCCCAGGATAGAGTGTGGCAGGGTGGCAGTGAGAACAGCTCATCCCTTGGGGAGTAGTTTATCATGATATTGATTGATTCAAACTGTTGGGGTATCACTTTGAGTCATTTTATTATTATTTGGAAATTTTCTATCTATCTTATGCACTCTTATTATCCCCAGGTGGACCATTTCCATTGCTCTGCCCCTGGGGACACCACTGTTTGGAAGTTAAGACTGGGGGACCTGGAGCCAAGTAGCCTTGTTGAAGGCAAACTCCACCACTTGCTCAGACTCAACAAGACCTTTAATCCCTCTGGGCCCTGACCTCTCACTCCATGGAGGCTGGCAGTTGATTTGCAGGATGTCAGAGAGGGAAGGGGACCTAGATGTCATTAAGTCCCAGCTCCTACTTTATTGATACAGAGATGAAGTGAAGGAAGGGACAAGGGCTTTCTTGGGTCAGGTGGCCAGAGACTCCTCCAAGACATTATCCAGCCAGAGCCACCTCTTAGGAAAAGCCAATAAACCAGATGCAGATGAGAAGGTTGCTGTTGATCAGAAATATTAGAAGCTCAGTCTGTATCTCAAGACTGGACCCCAGTACAGTGTAGCAAAGTACTCCTCAGGGAGAGGTCTGGGGACCCCCTGCATCATGACCTGAATTGAAGGGGTGCTTATCAGTGCAGGTTCCTAGGCTCTATCCCAGGTTAGACCTTGACTCCAGCATCATGTCTTACTAGCTGCAGGACTTGAGGGGTATTGAACCATCTGTGCTTCATTTTCCTTACCTGTCAAATGGGCTAACCCTCCCTGTACGGATGTGAAGAACAAAGGCATTCACATGGGTGGGGTGTGCAGCACGGTCCCTGCCCAGCAGACTGGGCACCGTGTGGTTTGAGTTATCAGTACAGTGACCTTCTCTAGTTCCAGGTTCTGCATGGTGGATTGAACCAAACTCGAACTGAGAGTATTTGGGAAAAGACCTGTGTCTGTACTGAACACGTGCACACCTTTTTTTCCTTGTCATACAGGAGGAATAATACAATACTGTGTAACTATTTATGTAGCATTTCAGAGGTACAGTATGTTATCTAAAGACTTAAAGTGTATTGGAGGATATGCATAGGGTAGATGCAAATACCATGTTTTCATGTGGGCAATACAGAGGATAAACTCACAAGTGTTCTGTGTACATCCCCGGTTCTTTTTATTTTGAAATGAGGTCTCACTAAATTAGCCTTGAACTTGTGATCCTCCTGTCTCGACCTGTTGCAGCTGAGATTACAGGCACGTGCCACCTTGCAGGGCCTATGCCATTTCATATTCAGGATTTGAACCTCTGCAGACTTTAGTATCCTGAGGTCCTGGAACTAACCCCCTGCAGATGCTGAGGGATGTATTTGTTCCTTACCCCCAGGCCTTGGTGCTGAGGTGATGGATCCATGCAGCCTCTGAAAGGATTCGCTGCATTGTCTTGATGAGTCCTGAACCTCTCTCCAGCTGCCAGTGACTTCCAGAATGGACTCTGCAAATCTCTGCCAATTAGTGGCACTTCTTAGACCAGGACTTGGATCTCAAGATGTTCCACATTTTGCTGAGAAGATTCCCCCACGCAGCTATAGCCCACAGAAGTCACTCAGAAGAAATGTTGGTTGGCATCCCTTCTGTCTATCTCTCTGGGGACTGAGCCTGCAAACATTTTTAGAAACAGAACCCCTTTATAAACAAAATTTGACAGGCATAGGGCCCCAATGTATACAACCAGTAAAACTGCACTCCATTAGTTTAAATTTATTTTCAAAGTTCAAATTTCTAACATGGTAACAATGTTATTTATGATCTCTGCTTCCTGATCATCATGTGAGCAGCTTCTCTCTGCCACATTCTTCCACCATGATGTTCTGCCTCACCTCGAGCCTGGAGGAATGAAACCAGCCTTCTATGGACTAAGACCTCTGAAACCATGAGCCCTCAAATAAACTTTTTCTCCTCTACAATTGTTCTGGTCAGATCTTTTAGTCACGGCAGAGAAAAAGTTGACTGAAACAATAATTGGTATTGAGAAGTGGGGCCGTTGCTGTGACTCATCTGACCATGTGATTCAGAAGTTTTGTGAGCTTTTTGGAATTGATGGGAGAAATTTTGAGATGTTTAGCAGTGCAAACTAGAAATGCTTTATATTGTTGTTCACAGAGTTTAATGGTTGATTCTGGTGAAAGCTCAGAAGACCAGAATACCAATAGGACTGTGGATTTGGTGAAGACAAGGGCTCATGAGGTTTTAGAGGAAAAGGAGGACACTATTGGTTATTGGACTAGAGGCCATTTGTGTTATGCTCTGGCTGACAAATTGTCTGCATTTTGCCTGTGTCCTGAGATTTTCTGTGAGGCAGACTTTAAGAGCCATGGACTTCTTTATCTGGCAGAAGAAATTTCTAGACAGTATATCTTTCAGGAGATATTTCTGGTAACTTTTAGCCAAATTCATTGTGATATTCAGGAGCAGAAAAGCAGAGAAGAAATATTTGAAAAACTTGGACTGGAAAGGCAGGAGTAAAACTGGGGCTAAGGAAGTTGCAGTTGTTAAAGACATTATCACCACTAAAGAAAGGCTAAAGACCTTGACCACAGACAATGAGAAAGAAGGCTTGAGGGCATCTCAGGAGCTGGCAAGACTACACCTATCTCAGGCTCAAGGGGGTAAAAGTGAAAATAATCCTGAGAAGAGACCAGTTGAGTATCCTTCTTGCATAAGGGAACCTAGGAAGTTTCTTCAACAAGCACAGCTGCCCATGCACTTGGAGACGGCTGCTGCAGCCATGGTCCCTAGAGGCTTGGTTACAGCTCCAGAGGGCAGCAGACCTTGGTATCAAACACATGGTGCTGGTTCTGCAAGAATGCAGGAAGCTAGAGTTAGGGGAGTCATGGAGGCTTCCATCAAGATTTCAAAGGAAGGCCTGGGAGATCAGGTAAAGTGGAGCAGGGTTGGAGTCGCCGTGGACCCCCTGGGAGAGGGCAATGCATGGAGATGTGAAGAGAAAGCCAAAGCTGCAGTGGAGACCCCCAGGATTAAGAATGCCAGTTCTGTAGATGCCCATTGGGGAAGGTTGCAGGAATTGATCTGAGACAAGCCAACAGAAAGGCCACTTAGGCTGCAACCAGCAAGGCCACAGGGGCAGATTGGCACAAGCGCTTTGGAGAGAACATCATGATGCCATGTGCCTCAGATGCTGATGTGGAGCTACAGGATTTGTTTGCCCAGTCTTGCTTTGGTCCTATCCCTTTTTTCTATTTTTGTGAAGGAAATGTTTACTCTGTACCATTATATTTTTGGAACCAGGGATTGAACTCAGGGACACTCGGCCACTGAGCCACATCCCCAGCCCTATTTTGTATTTTTTATTTAGAGACAGGGTCTCACTGAGTTGCTTAGGGCCTCGCTAAGTTGCTGAGGCTGGCTTTGAACTCGTGATCCTCCTGACTCAGCCTCCCAAGTCGCTTGGATTACAGGCGTGCGCCACCACGCCCAGCTACTCTGTACCATTATATATCGGATACTTGTAAATTCCTTTTAATTTTATAGGAGCTCACAATGCGAGATTGCCTTGAGCCTCAGAGAAGACTTTGGACTTGAACTTGAGTAGTCTCAGAACTGTTGACTATGGGGACTCTAGAAAATGGAAAAAATGTATTTTGCATTGTCAGATAAGTGTGAGCTATGGGGGCCCAGGGGCAGAACATTATGGTCTGGATGTGAAATGTCCCCCAAAAGCTCACATTGAGACAATGCAAGAAGGTTCAGAGGAGAAGTGATTAGGTTGTGAGAGTCTTAACCCAATCAGTGAATTATTACCACTCAGTTAATCCCATCAGGGGATTAACTGAGTGGTAACTGAAAGGGGTGGAGCATTGAGGGATTGGGGGCATGACTTTGGGGTATATATTTGTATCTGGCAAGTGGAGTCGCTTTCTCTGCTTTCTGATCATCATGTGAGCCACTTCCCTCTGCCACACTCTTCCATTGTGACCTTCCGCCTCATCTCAAGCCCTGAAGAATGGAGCCAGCATTCTATGGACTAAGACCTCTGAAACCTTGAGACTTCAAAATACTTCCTCCTCTACAAACAACAACAACAACAAACAATGTTATTTATAAGGTCATGTGAGCACAAGTAGACTCTAGCATATGAAAATCACATTGCTTCTAAATGTGTATGTTCTTGGCTTATTACAAATATTCAAGTCATTTAAAATATATTTTGCATATTGTATTTGAATTGAGCATTGACAAAAGCCAAAAAAGTTCCCTTGAAGAATGCCAGGGTTTTGTTTAGCACAGTGTGCAACACTTAGGGAATTCCAAACCCCTTTTTTGTGTGTGTTGTGGTGCTGGCAGTTGAATCCAGGGCCCTGTGTGTGCTAGGCAAGTGCTCTACCACCGAGCTTCCAACTCCCACCCCCGTCCTTTTCGTTTTATTTTGGGACAAGCTCTTGCTAAGTTGCCCAGGCTGGCTTCAAACTTAGAATCTTCCTGCCTCAGCCTCCTGAGTAGCTGAGATTACAAGCGTGCACTATTGCACCCAGCAATATCTGAGTGTTTCAATGTTTTGAGATCCTAAAATAAAAGGCTTCAAGGAAATGGAAATTATTATTATCATTGATGACAATATCTCCCCAGGCTGGAAGTTTGCTGGGCTCTGACAGAGGACACTGATGCAGGAAAAGACAAATGATGCCCAGAGCCTCAGGCCAGGCCACCACTGTCTTGCTGGTGTCTTCTGTCTTTGCCACCACATCCTACCCAGCCACACCCTGGCACATGCAGGCAAGCTTCCTCCTCTGGAAGACCAGCTGCCAAGGTGTTAAGTCACCCTCTGTGTCCATTGGCACTCCCAACCCTGAGAAAGGTGCCTGGCCAGGGTGTGGCAAATCACTCTGTGCCAACAGGCTTGGACAACCCATCTGTCCCAGGGAGGAGTTACTTCCATGGGGCAAGGGTGTATGTCAGCAGCAGATCTGTCCCCAGACTTTCAGCCGGGACCCCCGCTGGGAACCATCTCAGGAGGGCCTCAGGACACAAGGGTCCTGGTTGGAGTAGGGTCCAGACTCCACCTGCAGGACTGGCCTAGGGGGACCTTATTAGCGCCCTCTGTCAGGAAGGAAGGCTGGTGGGAGAGGAGTCTCCAGAAAGTGGCACAAGATACACTGAGTTTGTTATTTCAATTGTTTTACACTTTATTTTTTTCTTTTTAAAAGGGTACTTGTGAACAACTTTTAAAAAGTGAACAGAAGCAATACTCATATCTCTTCTGATCTTTTTTACCTGGTTTTCCTGTGCCTGAATGCTTTTCCCAAAGCAACTGCTTTCACCAGTTTGGAGGTGTCCTTCCAAAGATCCTCTGCGTGCCTATGAGCACACACCACATGGGTTTCTCCCTTGATTTTAACCTAAATGTGAACATCCTACATTTGCGGAACTATTATTTTTTATTTGATATGGTATTTTGGAAATTGGATGATTTTGGCAGCCAAGGTCTGTCTTTCTAATGGCAATACGCCAGAGTTGGAACCTACCGTGAGCTATTTAACTGGGCTCCTATTGGTAGACATTTATTGGGTCTCCAGTCTTTAGCTCCTTTGATGAATACTATTGTGAATGTATCTGTTTCAATTATGTTCCTCCTGCATTCGTGGGGTGCTCTGGGAGGGGCTGCAGAGGGGCCTTCATGAACAGGGTGAGATCACAATGCATGGATGACTTCCTGGCCCTCAAGCAGCCACGGCACCCTGCTAGACCCTGAAGGAGTGCCCACGGGAACAATGGCTGCAGAAGAGCCTTGAAGAGGAAGAGGCAGGCTGGATGAATAAGATTCGCTTTTTAAAATTATTTAAACAAAGTAGAACATAGGCATTTATAGGAAATTTGGAAAACACTGATCAGATATAAAAATAAAAGTCACCTGGAACTCCCTCATCTTGAAGGGACCACCACTGGTGTTTAGTACATTTCCTGCCAATCTATTTACTAGATAGAAAAAGAAAAAGATTCACAGTAGTCAGGGTCACTCATCCTAAAGGGTCATCTCTGAACAGATTTGGAGCTTCAAGAAGCACTGGACTCTGAGAACAGAGAAGGGCTCAGAAGCAGGCAGGTGAAGGAGGAGGTCATGACAGGCAGGGAGGGTGGTCAGGATGGTGTGACATTGCAGGTAAGCCTGAGGGTGGCAGGGAAGAGTTTGCCACCCTAGATTAGTAGGCACTGGGGAGCCACTGCAGTCTTTGGAACCTGGGACTGATAAGACCATCCCACAAGAGATCTGAGAGGTCTGCTTTGAGAGTTGGAGGGATATCTAAGAAAAAGAAATTTCATCAGAACTCTGAAAGAATAAGTCTGGAGTTTCAGAGTGAGGTTGCTTTTGAAAACATTAACTTGAGAGTGAATGGGACAGCTAAGAAGAGTGGCTTTGCAGCTAAGAGCACTGACTTAGAAATAGCAAGATTCTGGTGCATTCTTGAAGATGCCATTACCCACGGTGTGGCACTGGGTGGTTTGCTTATAGTCTCTAGGTCTCACTCCTCCGCCTGCAAAGCACAGATATTACTACACTGACATCAGAGGGTGGGCATGAGGATTACGCAAGGTGACACAGTTTAGGGCCTGGTGAGGGGCCTGGCACACAGGAGGCTCTCAGGATGCTGAGAGAAACAGAGCAGAGTGGGAAGCAGGGGCAGAGCCCAGCTGCAGGAAAGCAGATGTAGTAAAGGTATCTAATCCTGCCTGGGACCAAGGAGGAGGTCAGGGCCTACAAGGTCCCTGGAGAGCGGCAACCATGGTGTTGTGGACAGATGTTTGAAGAGGTCAAGGAAAGGTGGGAGATGAGCATCCAGAGAGTGAGCTTGACAAGAAGTTGAGCAGTGGAAGGAAAGGGGGAGGTCTAGGTGAGGAGCATGGTTGTGGGGAAGAGAGAAACCTGGAGTGCTCTGTTTTGTTTGGGTCAGAGGGTATTTCAACATGTTTATAGACCAAGGAGAAGAAATCAATAGAGGTTCTCAAAGACAGGAAGTGTACTCTGCTATCAGTTTCCTCATTTTAAAAATTAGTGTGGATAAGGAATCTCAGAGGCCGTGTCAGGTTTTTTAGGTCTTCCATTCATCCATCCATCCATTCATCATTTTCATACATATTCTCTGTGGACCTCTGGCCTGGGCTAATTGCTTAAGAGGGGGATTGGGGAGGGCTGGGAGGGAATGAAGAGAAGCAGGAACAAAGGCTCCTCTCTCCAGGGGCCTGTGTTTAACAGGAAGGGTAAAGACAGGCAATGACTTAACAAGGTCATAAAGGGACCTCAAAATCCACGACCTTGTAGCCCTTTGAAATGGCATCCCAGCACTTAACCCAAACCCCTGCCCGCCTCACCCCTGGTGTGCAGCTCACAGCCTTTGAGAATCTGCCCTTGTTCTCCTGAGCTCCTGCATTCCCAGCTTGTGCTGGCCCATGTAAGGAACACAGAATTACAATGTGGTGCGTGCAGTCAGCCAGTACTGATGGAGCATCCACTGTGAGCCAAACTCTGGGAGAAAATTATGAGCCAAACAGATCTCTGCCCTCCTCCATCTTGAACTGGATGGTCTTGGAAAACAAGCCCATCAGGTAGATGTGAACTTAAAATTGCAGCTGTGGTAGGGAAGAGCTGGCTCTTCCCCCTGGCAGGCTCAGAGGAGACCTCTCTGAAGAAGCGTGGATCTGTAGGAGGAACAGGGGTTCACCAGGTGAGGAGCAGGTCAGTAACCTTCCTGGTGGGGACTGGATACAGCCCAGGGCAAAGGCAGAAAGTAGGGGATGGAACAGTGATCCACTTTATGCTTTGAGTATAGCCCTTGCTTCTTTGCCACTGTGACTTATTTTATTTATTTATTTATTTATTTATTTATTTATTTATTTATTTATTTTGTGGTGCTGGGGATTAAGCACTCTATCAACTGAGCTATTTCCCCAGCCCTGTGACTTCTTTTTTTATAGTACATGCTTCCTTTGTCTTTCTCTCTCCCTGCTCCTCCCTAATCTCTCCCTCTTCCTAATGGAAGGGGAAATAGGATTACCTTTCTTCCCCATCCTAGGCAGAGTTATCTGTCCTTGAGCACACACCCACCCCAGAAACAAAGTAATTCAGACTTGGGGGTGGACACCAGAAGATCTCAGCAATGACTGTCTCCCAAATTACAACTCCAACAGAGAGCACCTCTTTCAAAAACCCTGTTCCCAGACAGGTACACACTTGTAATCTCAGGGGCTCAGGAGGCTGAGTCAGGAGGATCACAAGTTCAAAGCCAGCTTCAGCAATTCAGTGAGGCCCTGAGTGATTTAGCAAGAACCTGTCTTAAAATAAAACATAAAAAGGGCTGAGTATGTGGCTCAGTAATTAAGCATCCCTGGATTCAATCCCTGGTACCAACCAACAAACAAACAAAAAACCACTAAAGATTATAAAACTTCAGAACAGTGGGGAATGGCAGGAGCAGATTCATCAGTAAAGGGTGGAGAGGAGCCCCTGCCAGCCCAGGAGCGTGTGAATTGTGCCTAAATGATAGGTGTGGTGCAGTAGAGCTGGGTTTGGGGCCCACTGGTCTCTCCTTCTCTCCAGGAGCTTTCTCTGGGCCTGGGAAGCCCAACCTTCCAAAAGGTATGAGGGAAGGAAGGAGGCTGCAGGGGCAGAGAGGACGCCTGCTTCTGATGATGGTTCCACACTTGAAGTCAGCGGCTGCCTCCCAGCCGCCCCATGTCTCCTTCTGAGCAGCCCTGGGTGACAAGATTCCTCCCTGGGGGATCATTGTTCTCAGTCCCTGGTGAGCCTGAGACAATGGGGAGTGTTTTGTTGACAGTGCCCAGCAACTAGGGCTGGGTATTGGCAGGAGGCTGGCATCCCAGGAGGAAAGAGCTGCACAGAAGTCCCCAGCCCTGTGGCTCAGAGGGAGAGCTCGTGGGGACTCTGAGGGCAGGTTCTCCTTTAGCCCCAGCTCTTAGGCAGGCTGCTGCAAGCCCCCACAGCCTGACTGCCCCCACTTCCAAGGGGGTGGGAACACCCAGGGCCCCTTGGTGGGCAATCCTGGCGCCTTCTCCAAGATGGAGTAGTCCCATGGAATTGAGTGATGAGAAGAACCCCATTTCCTCCTCAGCTTCTGTTGGCCAGCAGATGACCTGTCCTCTTGGGAAAGGAACAAAGACCCCTTTGGAGCAGCCTGGCCGGGTACTTCAACCTTGGCCCTCCTGGGAGAGGAGTCCACTAGAACATCACCTTGGGGAAGGAGAGAGACCAGGCCTACAGTCCAGATCTGAAACTTTGGAGGTCAAAGGAAGAAGAGCAGGGGAGGTTTAGTCTCACACCCAGATCTGCCTTAGTCTAAAGTAGAGGGTGAAAGTCAGTCCCCCATCCTAGTCCCAGACCTACAGAATGAAGCTCTCTCCATTTCCCAGCAGGGCCACTGGATTGAATGGGATAGCTAATTGGCAGAGTTTGGTACAGAGCTCCCCTCTCCCACCTCTGTGACTTATTTTCACCCCCACATACCCACCCCCCACCTCCCCACTCCGCTGTGTCCAGAAATTCAGATTCTGACCTAGCAGCCAGGGGCAGGCCCTGGGTAGGGCACTTCCCTCTCTGGGTTTCAGGGTCCTCATTTTCTGAAACTGGGAGCTCAGTGGAAAGGTCAAAGGCAGGAAAAGTAGTCATTTCTGATCCCCGAGCATTTTCACGTCACAAAAGTAGAGTCAGGATGCAGGCTCAGGCAAGAACTGATGGAGCCTTAAAGGAAGAGGGTAGAGAGTTAGGGAAGCTGGGAAGGGTCAATTTCCAGAGAGATCATTGAGGCATAATTTCTGAACTGTTTTCTTCATCTTATTCTGTAGAAACCTACTTACTAGGCCTCTGCTCTACAAATACACAAAGATATACCCAAGAGCGTAGTGGTCACGAGATTGCTCATTTGGGTAAAAATGGGAAGCAATCCATCAAAGCGAACACAACACGCTGCCAAAGGTAAAGGTCAAATTGGAACAGGGTCCATGATACATTATGAAGTGGAAAAACAAGTTGCAGAGTTGAAGGTGTGCTGTGATCTCATTTGATTACTATATGTGCCCTGTGTTTGTGTGCCACAACTGAACATAGTATACATGCACACACACACACATGTTTTGAAACATGGAAAAGAAAATCCCGGAAGGTCTCACTGCAAACTGTTAACAATTACCTCTAGGGTGGAAGACAGGTTTTTAATTTTTCTTTTATATACTTCTGCACTGTTAGTATGTATTAGAATTAGCACATATTTTAACTGATTTAAGCCCCTGTCCCTAAATAAACAAGAAAGGAACCACAGGAGGTCAAATGGTCAAACTTCTCCCAGGAGCAATCAGAGGAAGCTGAGACCAACAATGACAAAGGTCCATGGTGCAGGACAATGCCCCAGTTGCAATCCAAATCAGTTGAGTGACAGACCATGAAAACAGGAGAGGGGGCAGGGAAGAACAGTCCCTATTTCTGGTGTCCAGTGATCCTCCAGTGCCTGGCTGAGACCCCATGAAATGCTCAGCACCAACTGCGCTTCTCAGAGAAGATGGCCTAGGTGTGCTAGGCTCTTCAAGAGAGGGACACCTGTCTGTTAGCCACTTTGAAAGACCTGGACATTTTTGAAGCTTGTAGTTTCTTCTTTTTGGGGTACTCACTGAAGAACCTCTATGAATGATTAACCCATGACTTAATAATAATGTATTTATTAGTAGTAATTAGTAATAATAATCTCCACCATTTGCTGTCCTTGCCATGGCCCAAGTGTGTTCCACGCATCATCTCATTTTATCCCCAATAGTGCTATTTAGTGGGTGGTTCCAGCCTTTAATCCCATTTTATAAATAAGGAAACTGAAGCTCCAAAGGGATAAGTGGGCTCACATTAGTATGTGACCTTCAGAGGGCGCAGAGGGCAGAGGCTGCACTCATACTTATCACTCTGACTCTGGAATCTACCTACCTTGGAGTCACCATTCAGTGGCCTCTTATTGACACATCAAGCAAGAAGACACTACTGATTTGGGGGGCTCATATCTTCTTGGTCAAGTTACCATTAGCCTGGCCACAGATATTTCTTAAGAAGAAGCTTAGGGACGGGAATGTAATGCAGTGGTTGACTAGCATACTCTCGTCTCTGGGTTTGAGCTCCAACACGGCAAAAATAAATAAATAAATAAATAAATAAATAAATAAATAATAAATAAAAGAAGTTTGTTGATGTCTGCTGAACCATATTTTTACTAGGTTCTGATGTCTGGTATTGCCCTTTAGGTGGTTCTACACAGATTTAAAGAAGAAAAGGTGGAAAAAATAATCTCAGTCTACAACACTACTTGGCTGGTCATAGTGTTTACATGGTTACAAAAGGTCCATGCTGGGGCTGGGGTTGTGGCTCAGTGGTAGAGTGCTCACTTGGCATGTGTGAGGCACTGGGGTTCGATCCTCAGCGCCACATAAAAATAAATAAAGAAAATAAAGGTATTGTGTCCATCTACAACAACAACAAAAATTTTTTTTAAAAAAAGGAGTAATATAACCAGAACTACCATATATTACTGTATTGGAAGACAGAAGCCAGGGTGGGTGTCATAGAGCAGAATCTGAACAAAAATGTTCATCTCTCTGGGCAGGAAATCCAGAAAAAAAAATTCCTTAAGTTTTCACAAAGATCAAGAAGAAACCATATGAGATGTTATTTATAGAAACAAATGTGAAGTTCCGAAGAATCCATTTCAAGAGTTGAAACTGCTTACCCCCGGAGATGGATCAGGCTGCAGTTGCCGATGACTTCCTTTGTAGGAATGGATGAGAAATCTGTACTCATGTTTAGCTTTGATTCACATTGCAAATTAAGTAAAATCCAAAGTAAAAACAAAAAGGACAATTCTGGCCCTGACTAGGGAGGGAGTTGAATGGCTGTAGTCAAGACAAGGAGAGTCAGATGGGTGGCACATGCCCATGATCCCAGCTGTTTGGAGGCTAAGGCAGGAGGATTGCAAGTTCGGGGCCAGCCTGGGCAGCTTGACAAGACCTTGTTTCAAAATAAAAGAATAAAAAGGTTTGGGGAAGTAACTCAGAGGCAGAATACTCCTAGAAAGAGGAAAAGAAGGACAAAAGGGAATGGGGAATCAGGACACAGGGATTCCTTGTTAATCATACAGGGAAAAGTTGGCAGGGCCTGAACGAGGCCGTGGCTTTGGTAGTGAGATCATTGGAATTGTTGCTTCCCTTGGAACTGATAAGGGTGGGCGTGAGATAAGTGGGCTCACAGACAGAAAAACAGATCCTTACGAGATAGGACCCAGATCTACGAGCATGACCAGCCATGCTCGTCTCTTTAGTTAGATGAACAAAATCTCCAGCGCGTGTTTGTATCAGATCAACTAGAACAAAATCATAATCAATGTAAATGTCACCAAATTCAAAAAACTACACAATGTGCCCACGACTGATTTATGGCGAGACTGCTTAAGCAGAAAGAAACATTCTGAACCCTGAGTGTCAAATGATTGTCATGGGATTTGATTTTCACAAAGGTTTGCCTTGGGC
>JAJEJO010004888.1:181431-205050 GCA_020662805.1 Glaucomys volans | reverse complement strand
ATATGCAAAGAGAGGAGAAGATGTGAGTTGCAGTTGGAAGCCGTGGTAGAAAATCCTTTAAATATTTTTCATATCGTTGTGATGATTGAGGATATTAATGACAATGCTCCTCAATTCCCAAAAGATGAAATAGTCTTAGAAATGAGTGAATCCGTCAGCCCAGGAATGGGAACAATTCTTGAGTCTGCAAAAGATCCCGATATTGGTGTGAATTCACTGAGCAAATACCAACTAGGTCCGAATGAGTATTTCTCATTAGTGGTGAAAGATAATCCTGATGGCGACAAATATCCAGAATTATTATTGCAGAAGTCCCTGGACCGAGAAACACAAAGCACTCACCACCTGGTGCTGACAGCCTTAGACAGTGGGCACCCACCCCGAAGCGGTTCCATTAAGATTCGAATCATAGTAGTGGATGCCAATGATAACCCTCCGGTGTTTAGCCAGGAGGTATACAGGATCAGCCTCCGGGAAGACGTGCCTCCAAGCACCACAGTCCTAAGGCTGATGGCCACTGATCAGGATGAGGGCATCAATGCAGAGTTCACCTACTCTTTCCTTGGAGTGGCTGACAAATCCCAACGGGTGTTCTATCTGGATCCCAATACAGGAAACATTATAACTCACCAGTCCTTGGATTTTGAAGAAGTAGAAAGATATACAATGAAAGTAGAAGTAAAGGACCGTGGATCTCTCTCCACACAGTGTAAAATAATCATAGAGGTTCTAGATGAAAATGACAACAGCCCAGAAATAATAATCACTTCCTTCTCTGATCAGATTTTGGAGGATTCCCCTCATGGAATGGTCGTAGCCCTCTTCAAAACACGAGACAGAGATTCTGGGGAAAATGCAGAAGTCATGTGCAGTTTAAGTAGAGACGTTCCATTTAAGATTCATTCTTCTTCCAATAATTACTACAAGTTAGTAACAGATGGGGCCTTGGACCGGGAGCAGACCCCAACATACAACCTTACCATCACAGCCACTGACAGAGGCAAGCCACCCCTCTCCTCCAGCACAACCTTCACCCTGCACATCATTGATGTGAATGACAACGTACCCATTTTCCAACAGTCCGCCTACCTGGTTCATGTACCAGAAAATAACCAGCCCGGGGCCTCCATAACCCAGGTCCGAGCATGGGATCCAGATCTGGGACCCAATGGTCAAGTCTCCTACTCTATTGTTGCCAGCAGTCTGGAACCTAAAGCACTGTTATCCTATGTGTCAGTAAACGCTCAGAGCGGGGTAGTGTTCGCGCAGCGAGCCTTTGACCACGAGCAGCTGAGAGCCTTCGAGCTGACGCTGCAGGCCAGCGACCAAGGGTTGCCGGTTCTCAGCGCCAACGTAAGTCTGCGTGTCTTGGTGGATGACCGCAATGACAACGCTCCACGAGTATTGTACCCCGCACTGGGGCCCGACGGCTCAGCGCTCTTCGACACGGTGCCGCGAGCCGCACAGCCCGGTTACTTGGTCACCAAAGTGGTGGCGGTGGATGCTGACGCAGGTCACAACGCCTGGCTCTCTTACCACTTATTGCAGGCGACTGATCCCGGGCTCTTCAGCCTGGGACTGCGCACGGGCGAGGTGCGCACAGTTCGAACCTTGAACGATAGAGATGCTTCCCGCCACCGCCTGCTAGTCGCTGTGCGTGATGGTGGACAGCCACCCCTCTCCGCGACCGCCACGCTGCTCCTAATCTTCGCAGATAGCCTACAGGAGGCTCTGCCGGATATCGCAGATCATTCTGTTTCCTCTGATCCTCAGGCAGAGCTGCAATTTTACCTGGTTGTGGCTTTGGCCTTGATCTCAGTGCTTTTCCTCCTTGCAGTGATTCTGGCTATTTCTTTGCGCTTGAGACAGTACTACAACCCTGCAGCCAGAGGCTGCTTTGGGTCAGTTTTCTGCTCAAAGTCTGGACCTGTGCTGCCCCCCAATTACAGTGATGGTACTTTGCCCTATGCCTATAATATGCCTGTTCCCAGGGATCAAACTAATCCAGAATTTAATTTTTTTACTTCTGTTGATCATTGTCCTTCGGTACAAGATATTCTCAACAAAGACAGCTCTTCAGTACTATTGGCTAGCATTTTACCTCCGAGTGTTGAAGCAGAGAAGAACACGTTTGACCAGGTATTTAAAATGACGTTTTCATATTTCAGTGTGCCATTGTAGACAATATAGCACTATTTTAAGGTTTTACATAATATTTTGGTGAAGTACCTAAGATAAATTTAGGTCAAACCTTTGGATATCACAGCTAAAACAAAAGTTTTCAATGCTTCAAAATCTTCCTACCATGCAAAGGTATTTTAGAGTGAAATTTTGAGGGTTGGGGGTGTAGCTCCCTGTGTTCCATTCCCAACACCCCCCCACACACACACCCACACACACAAACATGAAATCTCAGGGGAAATATTCAGGAAATTACATTTTAGTTAAGGATATGGAATAGTTATATTTTATCATGGTATTTTAAACATCAACCCTAATGCTGTTTAAATTTTATCAAAAGTTTTATCTTTATTATCCTCATTTAAAAATTGGTAAGAATTAGTCATTCATCCTACCTGGTAATTTTGTTGGGACCATGCTATCTTCACATCCACAAATGCCTGCTCCCTTCAGTCAGTAAAATCAATTAGAACCAAGTTTTCAGTCCCAGTAGTATTTGAATTTTTTAAAAAATTAAACAAATCCTTTTAATAATCACTGCTTTCATAAGTGCTCTTGATAAACACTTAGCATCTCATTACATAACTGTTGTTTGCGATTTTAAGCTTTACAAATACATAGGATTCACAGAGGTAAGTGTTAATTTGTTTTTCTTAGTGGTTGCAATAATAAGATTGGGCTCTAGGCGCCGCTGTTCACCAATCAGGGAATGGGAGGCTGCGAGCTATTGAGCCCCTTCCCCGACCTCTACTACACAAAGCAGAATAAGATGGATACTCACAGATCCTGATGCTGGAAACTTAAAATCACTTTCCTTCGCTTTCTAATATATTTTGAATGCGGACGGCAAGGGACCTCGTGGACGACGCGTAAACTAATTCAGAACAAACCCGCTCTAGACACTACGGATTATCGGCTCGGTCTCAGCCATGACGAATCCGCCACAGCTCCTGGACCGCAGCGCACTGGTGCTGCTCTGTATTTTCCTGGGGACGCTGAGGGAGTCTGGAGCCGGGCAGATCCAATACTCCGTGCTAGAAGAGGTGAACAAAGGCTTTTTCGTGGGCAACATCTCCAAGGACCTGGGGTTGGAGCCCCGGGAGCTGACCGACCGCGGAGTCCGCATTGTCTCCAGAGGAAAGACGCAACTTTTCGCTCTGAATCCGCGAGGTGGCAGCTTGATCACCGCGGGTAGGATAGACCGGGAGGAGCTCTGTGAGACGGTTTCCTCCTGCTTTTTAAATATGGAGATTCTTGTGGAGGACACCTTGAAGATTTATGGAGTGGAGGTAGAAATAATGGATGTTAATGATAATGCTCCCAGTTTCCGGGAAGAAGAAATAGAGATAAAAGTTAGTGAGCACGCAATTCCTGGATTGAGATTCCCTCTACCTAACGCTAGGGATCCAGATGTGGGGGTGAACTCTCTCCAGAGCTACCAGCTCAGCCCTAATAGTTACTTTTCCTTGCAAGTGAGAGGCGGAACTGATGGGGTCAAGAATCCGGAGCTAGTACTGGAGGGGGGCCTGGATCGGGAGAAAGAGGCGGCTCACCTCCTCCTCCTCACAGCCTTAGATGGAGGAGATCCCGTCCGCAAGGGCTCAGTTCCCATTCGCGTGGTGGTCCTCGATGTAAATGACCACATCCCCAAATTTACACAGTCTGTGTATCGAGTAAGTGTTCCTGAAAACCTCAGCTCTGGAACTCGAGTGCTCGTGGTGAATGCAACGGATCCAGATGAGGGTATCAACGGGGAAGTGATGTATTCGTTCCAGAACACAGAAAGCAAAGCTTCCGAAATATTCCAGTTGAATTCTCAAACTGGCGAAATTCTAGTACAAGGGCCTCTGGATTTTGAAAAATATAGATTCTTTGAGATAGAAATTCAAGGCCAAGATGGTGGAGGTCTTTTGACCACTGCTAAGATGTTGGTTACAGTTTTGGATGTAAATGATAATGCTCCAGAAATAACTGTCACCTCTTCTATTGATTCAGTGCTGGAAAATTCTCCTCCAGGTACAGTAATTGCTCTTCTAAATGTGCAAGATCAAGATTCTGGAGAAAATGGTCAAGTCTCCTGTTTCATTCCTAACAATCTTCCTTTTAAACTAGAAAAGACTTATGGAAATTATTACAAGTTAATAACAAACACTGAGCTGGACAGAGAGCAGGTCCAGAGCTATAACATAACATTGACAGCCAAAGACTACGGAAGTCCATCCTTGTCCACAGAAATTCACCTCTTACTGAATGTGGGAGATAAAAACGATAACCCTCCAGTCTTCGCTCACTCTTCGTACTCTACCTATGTTTCTGAAAACAATCCCAGAGGATCCTCCCTTTTCTCAGTGACTGCTTTTGACCCAGATAGCAAAGAGAATGCCCAGGTCACTTACTCTCTCACAGAGGACATGATCCAGGGAGCACCTCAGTCCTCCTATGTATCTATCAACTCAGATACTGGGGTGCTATATGCAGTGCGCTCTTTTGACTATGAGCAGTTCCAAAACCTACAACTGAGAGTGACTGCCTGTGACAGTGGGGACCCACCACTCAGCAGCAACGTGTCAGTGAGTCTGTTCATACTGGACCAGAATGACAACATCCCTGAGATCTTGTATCCCATCCTCCCCAGTGATGGTTCCACCGGGGTGGAGTTAGCACCCCGCTCTGCAGAGCCAGGTTATCTGGTGACCAAAGTGGTAGCAGTGGACAGAGACTCAGGACAGAATGCCTGGCTGTCCTACCACCTGCTCAAAGCCAGTGAGCCAGGGCTCTTCACCGTGGGGCTGCACACAGGTGAGGTGCGCACTGCCAGGACCCTACTGGACAAAGATGCACTCAAGCAGAGTCTCGTGGTGGCCGTCCAGGATCATGGTCAGCCTCCCCTCTCAGCCACCATCACGCTCACAGTGGCAGTGGCTGACAGCATCCCAGAAGTCCTGGCTGACTTGGGCAGTCTAGAGTCTTCCGCCAACCCAGATGAGTCAGGCCTCACACTCTACCTAGTTGTGGCCATCACAGCGGTCTCCTGCATCTTCCTCATCTTTGTCATTGTGCTGCTGGCACTCAGACTGAGGCGCTGGCATTCCTCACATTTGCTCCACGGAGGAGCAGGCAGTGGGTTAGGGGGCATGCCTGCCTCTCACTTTGTGGGTGTCGAGGGGGTGCGTGCCTTCCTACAGACCTATTCACATGAGGTCTCCCTCACTGCTGACTCACGGAAGAGTCACTTGATCTTTCCCCAGCCTAACTATGCAGACACACTCATCAGCCAGGAAAGCTGTGAGAAAAGCGAGCCTCTCTTGATAGCTGAAGACTCAGCTACAATTTTAGGCAGATGTGAACCAACATGCAATCAGGTGAGATTTATTTCTCTACCCAATTGTTAACGTCTTGGCACAAGTGTTTTAAGGGAATTTTTGCAGAACCTGTTATGTAAACTGGGTTTAAGACAGGCAAAAGTTCATACTTATTAAGAGCAATATATGTGAGTTCTTGTACTTTATCCTTCATCACATTCCCATCATTTTTCAAAAAGACTTTGTGAAAGTCATTTTTTTTTTAGTACTGGCATATTTTCTTTTGCTTTTAAAGGTCTAATTCATCTTGGTTTACTTTGTAGGTTGAATTTTAGTATTATTTTTCTATCATCATTGTCTGTGGCTATCAGTGTAAACTGATTAATTCAAATTAATGATTCACAGTTTTATTTTAATTTCACATTTTAATTTTATTTTAAATTTGACCATGTCTCCATTAATTTATAGTTACATTCTACCATTATTTGCTATTACTTCTAATGTTCAAATTTAACCATATTGATACAATAGCTTGTTTCTTCTGCTCTATCTATTCATACACACACTTATACATTTAATTTTCCTAAACATAAAGCAATTGTGCTTTTCTTTTTGATGATTGATGATATATTTAGATTGCATAGACTATTTCAATTTGCCTCATTGCTTCATCCTATCAAAATAGATTTATTGAGTAGGTTTCAATTACTGAACTTGCTTGGGAGAGGAAATGCAGAACATTTTTTCCTTAAGTTCCAGGTATCTTTTCTATTACTATGGTGAAGTCAATAGATTGTTCTCAAGAAATAATCAAATCATTGAACTGGTATTATTTCCTTTTGTTCTTTATTGTCTGGGTAGAAGGCTTTTCAATGAAGTAAATTCACATATAGATAAAATTTTGATCCAGTGCTTCTCAAAAAGTTATTTTCAAATCTGTTGAAGATATATTTTCAAATTCATTGGTGTAGAATAGTTTCTGAATTGTGTAAGAAATGAAGTAGGTATTTAGACTTTATAAGAGATTGATTTAGGGGTTAAGCTCAGTGGTTTAGCTCAATGTTAGTCCATGTGCTTAGCATGCCCAGGGCCCTGGGTGCAATCTCTAGCACCAACACACACAAAAAGACTGATTTAACTGGTATTATTCTGGGTATTTTTTTTATTGATTTTCAAACTACTTAGGAACCATGAGTTCTTATTTTCTTTCCTTCATAAATTCATTTTGTATTCTATATAAGGATACTCAATTATTGTTTGAGAAACAACTTGGTATTGATACTTTGATAGTTATCTCATGATATACATGTTATCTGAAGCAAGGCCTAGAAAAACCAAGTATGAAAAAAGAGACTTACTTAGGATATCTGATCACAGGAATTATTTTCATCATCAGTTAACTTTAGTGTTCTCTAGATATTTGTACATTAATGTTCCTTTCAAGTTTATGTTTTCCATGTGGAAGTTGACCTTAATATATTTGTTAATTGAGTACCTAGTGTTGGGAGAAGGGGATTGAGTGTAGGAAATGAAAGTCTTCTAACAGATGCCTAGATTTGTCTTGAAGTCAAGAAAAATGCTGGAATGTTGTGAGTATCTAGGTTGTTTGTTCATTTGAAGAAAAGACTTTGCCTGGTTCTTCCAACATGTTCATTTCCTCTGATTAGAAAAAGAACAACTGTTAACCTCTTATTACTGAGTTAAAGGCTCTACTGTTTGAGCCTATCTCCAAGGAACCTTCTTTGAAATAAACTCTGGAAAATAAACACACCCCAAACTCATAAACTGTGGAGTTCCCTATATTTCAGTCCAGTTTTTCTGTCGGAATACTGAATCCCATTAAATTTGCAAAGACTTCTGACCGCTGTTTTCTAAATATACTCTGAGTGTCGCTGTTGACCAATTCGCTGCAAGAGCTGGATCCTGAGATCCACCCAGAGTGATATTCTGCATAGTCACAGAAGCAAGGGTGAAAGGAGAGTGGCCCAGACTTGTGTTTTCTGTTTGGCGAGAATCCGTTGAAATTGGGGTACCCTCAAACTAGGAGCATTGGGTTTTCTCTGCAGTGGAAATAAATACTTGAAAAGCAATTTGTGAAGCATCTTGTCTTAACATCGGAGGCTGCGACAACGTACAAAGAAGGATGGAATGTAGGGCGAAGAAAAGGAGCAGGAGCCCCAGTCGGCAAGTACTCTTTCCCTTCCTGCTGCCTTTGTTCTCTGCAGCTCTTGGGAACCAGATCCTCTATTCTATTCCGGAAGAAATGGCCAGGGGCTCTGTGGTGGGGAACCTTGCTGAGGACCTGGGGCTGCATGTTCAGGATTTACTGACCCGCAACCTTAGAATTAGTGCAGAGAAAAAATACTTTAATATAAACACTGAGAATGGGAACATACTTGTGAGTGAAAGAATAGATCGGGAGTTGCTGTGCCCCCAAAACCCTCTGTGTGTCATGCCCTTAGAGATTGTAGCAGAAAATCCTCTAAATATTTTTCACATAAATGTGATGATAGAAGATATAAATGATAATCCACCTAATTTCCCCCAGAGCAGCATTCTTCTACAAATCAATGAACTTGCAATTCTGGGCACTCGGTTTGGCCTGGAATCCGCTATAGATGCAGATGTAGGACCTCACTCTCTCCAGGATTACCAGCTCAGTTCTAATGAGTATTTCTCTTTGATGGTAAAGGGCAAGACTGATGGCAAAATTGCCCCAGAATTAGTGTTGGAGAAGCCCCTGGATCGGGAACAACAGAGTTCCCATCTCCTGATCCTAACAGCAGTGGATGGGGGAGACCCAGTCCTGACTGGCACAACTCAAATTGAAATCAAGGTCACTGATGCCAATGATAATCCACCGGTGTTCAGCCAGGATATGTACAAAGTCAGCCTTAGAGAGAACATGCCTCAAGGCACCTCTGTGCTGAAGGTGACAGCCACCGACCAAGATGAGGGCATCAATGCAGAGATCACCTACTCCTTCAAATCACTAGGAGATGATATTGGAAATAAGTTTATGCTAGACCATCAAAATGGAGAAATTATATCCAAAGACCCTATAGACTTTGAAATCAGTAGCAGTTATACCATAAGCATAGAAGCCAAGGACGGTGGAGGCATGGCCACCGAATGTAAAATTATCCTAGAAATTCTAGATGAGAATGACAATGCTCCAGACGTGGTTTTTACTTCAGTGTCCAGTTCCATAACCGAGGACACAGAGCCAGGTACCGTGATTGCTCTGTTCAAAACACATGACAAAGATTCAGGAGAAAATGGGGAAGTCACATGTCTCATAAAAGAAAACCTTCCTTTTCGAATTGAATCTTCCGCCAATAATTACTACAAACTTGTAACAGATGGGACCCTGGACCGGGAGAAGACCCCAGAGTACAATGTCACCATCACTGCTACCGACAGGGGCAAACCGCCCTTAACCTCCAGCACAAGCGTCACCTTACGTATTGGCGACGTCAACGACAATGCTCCGGTTTTTCAGCAGGCTGCCTACATGGCGCACTTAGCTGAAAATAACCCTCCAGGATCTTCCATCGTTCAAGTCAGCGCCTCCGACCCAGACCTGGGACCCAACGGCCAAGTCTCCTACTCCATAGTGGCCAGCAACCTGGAGCCTCGAGCGCTGTCGTCCTACGTGTCTGTGAGCGAACAGAGCGGGGTAGTGTTCGCGCAGCGAGCCTTCGACCACGAGCAGCTACGTTCCTTTGAGCTGACGCTTCAGGCTCGAGACCACGGCTCGCCGGCGCTCACCTCCAACGTGAGCCTGCGCGTGTTGGTAGGCGACCGCAACGACAACGCTCCGCGGGTGCTCTACCCAGCGCTGGCGCCCGATGGCTCAGCGCTCTTCGACACTGTGCCGCGAGCCGCGGAGCCCGGCTACCTGGTCACCAAGGTAGTGGCGGTGGACGCGGACTCCGGACACAATGCCTGGTTGTCCTACCATGTGCTGCAGGCCAGCGATCCCGGGCTTTTCAGCCTGGGGCTGCGCACAGGCGAGGTGCGCACGGCTCGCGCCTTGGTCGACAGGGATGCGACTCGCCAGCGTTTACTAGTAGCTGTGCGTGATGGTGGCCAGCCGCCTCTCTCGGCCACTGCCACTCTGCTCCTAGCCTTTGCTGACAGCCTACAGGCGGCACTGCCAGAACTCAACGACCGTCCTGTGCCCTCGGACCCCCAGGACGAGCTGCAGTTCTACCTGGTGGTGGCATTGACCTTGATCTCAGTGCTCTTCCTCTTGGCAGTGATTCTGGCTATTGCCTTGCGCCTGCGGCACTCCTCCAATACTGCTTCCTGGAGCTGCTTTCAGTATGATGTTTGTTCACAGTCTAGGCCAAGGGTTTCTCTCAACTACAATGAGGGAACTTTGCCTTATTCATACAATATGTGCGTTGCTTCGGATTCCCGAAAAACACGGTTTAATTTTCTCACCATGACGCCACAGATGTTCCCCCAACAAGACCTCTCTAGCGAAGCTTCTTTGGCAGTAAGTGTCACTGAGGAGAATAACAAGATAAGCTCTGACTCTGTTGCTTCTACTCACGTGAGTTTCAAGGAGACTTTCATTTGCAAATGATTTGGTTTAATTTTCAAACCAATATTTTGGCAAAAAAATCTTAAGCAGGTTATTGCTTCAAGTTTGTTTGTTCATTCTCAATATTTTCAATTACTTTACCTTCCAGCATTTTGAAATATTTTATTCACACACACCAAAAATAGCCAAAACAAAATGCATTCTGTGAGAAGTAGGTATTATGATGCTACTGCCATGAAATATTTTAAATTGAAGTATAATGATTCTTCTTTCTGGCATTTTGTTTGTTTGGTACTGGTAATTTAACCCAGGGGTGCTTCATCACTGAGTTCCTTCCTTGGCCCTTTTTAAAATTTTGAGACAGGGTCTCCCTAAATTGCTTAGGATTTGGCTCAGTTTCTAAGGTTTGCCAAAAAAAAGAAAAAAAAAAAAAAGCAATCCTCCTCTCTCAGCCTCCCAAGTCACAGGAATTACAGGCATATGCCACTGTAGGTGTTTCTTGAGAGATCAATATCTTGAGGATATAAGGCTTTTTCTTTATTAACTAGAAATTGAGAAGAAACACATAAGATTTTTAAGGAAATAAAGATGTAATCATTTGATAATAATATTTAAGTATATTTATTAGGCATTCTGGAATTTCACTGAGTAGTCTGTTTTAGGTCTGATCTTCTTTTACAGGTAACTCTAACTTCCCTCCCAACACTTATTTATTTAGAAGTTCTGGGGATTGACCCTAGGGCCTCACACATGCTGGGCAAGTGCTCTACCACTGAGCTACATCCCCAACCCTTCAATTTTTAAGATATTATTTTGTGACTCCAAAGACTGGATTGCAGTTCAGTTGTAGAGTGCTTGAGGCCCAGGATTCAATCCCAGCACCTTCCCAAAAGTGCTTATCCTCAGAATATAAATATTTACATTCATGAAAGCATGGTAGCCAGTTATTTCTTAGGGAGAATTTTTTCCTTTTTTTGATGTGCTTCCAAATGTAATGCTACTAATTCTCAATAATTGGGAGTAGGTCAGTTACCCAGCAAAAGTTTATAACATTCTTTGGATTACTAATTTTGTTTTAGTAAGACTTAGAATTTAGAGTACTACCCATATTTCTAGTTAATGCGAGTTGAAATGTTTCTGTTTAATTCTGAAAGTGTTGATACATCTTTTTCTCCTGATTTCTCCACCTATGATTCTGAGAATGTGCACAATTTCTCATTTTCAGTTTTCCCGATTATCACAAAAATTTGATTTTAAGTGTTACATGTCAACCTGTTAAAGTAGTTCTTCCATTTAGGCAAACAAAAATCTACTGAAAAAATCTGCCCAAATTATAATTGAATTTGAAAGTTTAAACTACTTTATTATATAAATTGTCAAAACAGAAAGTTCCTATGGAGCCTCCTCCAATAATAGTGTGTTGAGGGGAGTGGATCTCAAAGTAGGTGCACTAAAATCATGAAATTAAAATTACTTTCTATAGAAACTTCGAATTCCCTTAAAAGTTCATTGGAAGAATTGGAAGACCCAGCTACAGAAAACAATCTTAAAGTAGTTCTGTATGAAAATTTTTAAGGAAATTAAAAGAAGCTCACTGAAGTTTGTACTTAAAGAAATACTGTTGGTTTCATGGGCTCCATTTCTATCCCTACTTGAAGAACAGTAGGTGGAGCTATTTAAGGTATAAAAATAAAAAAAAACCTTTCCCGGGAATTCAAGATTGTGCAGTTATTGGTTAGGACTCTGAGCGCCGCTGTTCACCAATCAGGGAGAGAAAATCAGCGATCCAGTTCGCCTTGCGTGCGCCAAAAACAAAAGCACAGACAGATTCAAATAAACCATCTTTGTGAAGAAACTGAACGGAGGAGCTCGCACCACCCTCACTGCCTCAACTGTATGATTCCAGGGACGGGAGAGCTGATCCTGACTTCAGTGTCAAGGGTAGAATTAGAAATAATCCTAAAGGGAAGTGACACAATGATTCCTACAAGATTTCACGGAGACTGCAAGGGGCTGGTCCTTCTGGGATTCTTCCTAGGGATCCTTTGGGAAGCCGGATCCACCCTGATACGCTATTCAGTTCCTGAGGAGCTGGAGAAAGGCTCTAAGGTGGGCAACATCTCCAAGGACCTGGGACTGGAGCCCTGGGAGCTAGCAGAGGGAAGAATCCGCATCGTCTCTAGAGGTAGGACTCAACTTTTCACTCTGAACCCGCGAAGCGGCAGCTTGGTCACGGCAGGCAGGATAGACCGCGAAGAACTCTGTATGGGGGTCATTAAGTGTCAATTAAATCTAGAGATTCTCATTGAGGATAAAGTGAAAATATACGGGGTGGAAGTAGAAGTAAGAGACATTAACGATAACGCTCCCTATTTCCGTGAAAGCGAATTAGAAATAAAAATGAGTGAAAACGCAGCCACTGGAATGCGGTTTCCCCTTCCCCACGCTTGGGATCCAGATATCGGGAAGAACTCTCTGCAGAGCTACAAGCTCAGCCCGAATCCTCACTTCTCCCTGGAGGTGCAAAACGGAGCAGATGGTAACAAGTATCCGGAACTGGTGCTGGAACGCGCCCTGGACCGCGAAGAAAAGGCAGCACACTCCCTGGTCCTCACGGCTTTGGATGGGGGCGATCCGGTCCGCACCAGCACTGCGCACATCAGCGTGATGGTTGTTGATGTGAACGACAATGCACCAGAGTTTGCTCAGTCCGAGTATCACGTGAGTGTTCCAGAGAATGTGGCCGTGGGCACTCAGCTGCTTCTAGTAAACGCCACTGACCCGGACGAAGGAGCCAATGGGAAAGTGACGTATTCCTTCCGGTACGTGGACGACAAGGCGGCCCAAGTTTTCAAACTAGATAGTGATTTAGGGACAATATTAACAATAGGGGAGTTGAACCACGAGGAATCAGGTGTCTACGAGATGGAAGTGCAAGCAATGGATAATGCAGGATATTCTGCACGAACCAAGGTCCTGATCACAGTTCTGGACGTAAATGACAACGCCCCTGAAGTACTCGTCACCTCTCTCGCAAGCTCAGTTCCAGAAAACTCTCCCAGAGGGACATTAATTGCCCTTCTAAATGTAAATGACCAAGACTCTGGGGAAAATGGACAGGTAGTGTGTTATATCCAAAGGAATTTGCCCTTTAAATTAGAAAAATCGTACGGAAATTACTATAGTTTGGTCACAGACACAGTTTTAGACCGGGAACAGGTTCCTGCCTACAACATCACGGTGACCGCCACTGACAGGGGAAGTCCACCCCTATCAACCGAAACTCACATCTCATTGAAGGTAACAGACACCAACGATAACTCGCCGGTCTTCCCTCAGGCCTCCTACTCTGCCTATCTCCCAGAGAATAACCCTAGAGGCGCCTCCATCATCTCCGTGACCGCCCAGGACCCCGACTGTGATGAGAACGCCCAGGTCACTTATTCCCTGGCTGAGGACACCCTCCAAGGAGCACCCGTGTCCTCCTACGTCTCCATTAACTCAGACACCGGTGTCCTGTATGCATTGCACTCCTTCGACTACGAGCGGTTCCAAGACCTACAGCTGAAAGTTATGGCACGTGACAGTGGGGACCCCCCGCTCAGCAGCAATGTGTCATTGAGCCTCTTCATTCTGGATCAGAATGACAACACTCCTGAGATCTTGTACCCTGCCCTCCCCACCGACGGCTCCACTGGTGTGGAGCTGGCACCTCGCTCTGCAGAGCCCGGATACCTAGTGACCAAGGTAGTGGCAGTGGACAAGGACTCAGGCCAGAATGCTTGGCTGTCTTACCGCCTGCTGAAGGCCAGCGAGTCAGGGCTCTTCTCTGTGGGGTTACACACGGGTGAGGTGCGCACTGCAAGGACCCTTCTGGACAGAGATGCTTTCAAGCAGAGCCTTGTGGTGGCTGTGCAGGACCATGGCCGACCCCCTCTCTCGGCCACTGTCACGCTCACCGTGGCGATAGCCGACAGCATCCCCGATGTCCTGGCAGATCTGGGCACTCTAGAGTCTCCTGCCAACTCTGAAACCTCAGGCCTCACGCTTTACCTGGTGGTGGCGGTGACCGCCGTGTCCTGCGTCTTCCTGGCCTTTGTTATTGTGTTGCTGGCTCTCAGGCTGAGGCGCTGGCACTCGATGCGCCAGCTCCAGGCTGCCGGAAATGGAGGAAATGGATTGGCTGGAGTACCCGCCTCTCACTTCGTGGGCGTGGACGGGGTGCGCGCTTTTCTGCAGACCTATTCGCATGAGGTCTCCCTCACTGCAGACTCGGGGAAGAGCCACTTGATCTTCCCTCAGCCCAACTATGCAGACACACTCATCAGCCAGGAGAGCTGTGAGAAAAGTGAGCCTCTTTTGCTGGCAGGTGATTTGGTCTTTTCTAAAGACAATCATGCATTGATTCAGGTGAGTCCTTATCATATATTCTCTGAGATTGGATCAAAATACCTTTTTTTTAGTATAGCTCATTCCTGTGTATTTCGAATTAATAAAGCAGATGCCAATAAATTTGCATATACATGGCAGACACCCACAACCCAGTTATTCTGTTTCCTCATGCTTTGTTTATAAATATATATGTATATATATGATATATATCATATAAAAACGTGTTTGTATAAACAATATGACAGTATTAACATACTATTATATGATATATAAACAATTTGTAAAGTACTTTGTTAATACTCTACATAATTTTATAGTTTAATTTATCAACTATAATACTCTTCCTGCTTTAATCTTTTTCCTAGTAGCCATGCAGCAGTTTTGTATCAAACATTTAAAGTCAATTTATCTGTTAAGAACACAGATTCTTGCTGGGTTTGATAGCACTTGTCTGTAGTCCCAACTACTGGGGAGGCTGAGGCAGGAGGATCTCAAGTTCAACAACAGCTTCTACAACATAGCTAGACCTATGTAAAAAAATTTTAAAAGGGCTGGGGATATAATTCAGTGGTAGAGTTCAACCCCCAGTACCAGAAATGAAAAATTTTGTGTATGTATGCATTTTTGTGGTGCTGGACCAGAGCATGCTAAGCCCCCAACACTGAGCTATATCCCCAGCCCCAACAGAATAGCTTTTAACTAAACTTGAGATTGCTAACATTTATAAAGGCGTTTAGTTTCTTTTGAAGGACATTAATTCAAGCTTTGCACAGTGGCAGTATCATAAGCAATGAGGTTTATCTGAGGTGTGATTATTGCCAGTTAACTCACATTTATTTCTGGTCATCAGAGATACATACATTTATACTTTCTTGGTGTCCTAAATAATTTTATCTTTTTAATCATTAAATGTCCAAATATGGAAATTATGTCTTATACATTGGACATTTTATCAAATATATACTGTAATTGTCATGAGGGAGAACTGTGAAGTTTTTTTTTACCTCTGTTATACATTTCAGTAATACTATATATGTGTACTATACATAAGCACTATAATAAAGTCACACATTTCTTTTGCTCATCTTACCTGTACCAATCAAATTAATGATGAGTTTGTGCAGTAGTCAGAATTAACAAAATGGCACAGTGATGACTTGAATTATCTTTGCTATCTGCCCAGCTGAGAATTTCTTTGAAGAAATTTAGAAAAAAAAAATTCTGGTCCCAGCTACTTGGGAGGCTGAGGCAGGAGGATCTCAATTTCCAAGCAAGTCTGAGCCCCTTAGTTAAACCCTGTCTCAAAATAAAAATTAAAAAAGGTCTGGGGATGTGGGAGAGTATTTGACTAGCATATGCACAGCCCTGCATTTGATGTCCAGCACAACAAAAAATAATAAAAATAAATGTGTTTGGGGCATATTTTTGGTATGATTGAAAATTTTCAGAGACCCCCTTTCTTTCTACATTAAAATTTCCATAACTTATAAATATGGAACATTTTTTGAAAGTGCACAGATTCTATTTCCAGAGAACCTTATGATTACTGTAAAATATTTAACAGAAATTGGAAGCAAAGGCATATTACTCTTCAGAAAGCATTGCCTGGTTTCTTTTTGTGCCCCCTTTTAATGGGTAAGGACCCAAAATATCCAAATTAACTTTTCTTTTTATTCATTGCCTGTCTACTATAAAAATACAATAGTTAAAACCTAGGTTTATAAGAAAAGATTAGAGGGGCTGGGGACATAGCTCAGTTGGTAGAGTGCTTGCCTTTCAAGCACAAGACCCTGGGTTCAATCCCCAGCACCGCAAAAACAAAAAAAAACAAAACAAAAAAAAAGATTAGAAACCACTTAGACAAGGAAAGATAATCAAATGGTTGTAAAATGAAGCAGTTGCTGCTACCAAGAATCACATATCACTTTATGCTTCTTAACAACCAAGAGCAGCAATAACAAAAAGAGGTAATATAGATTGTGTGATTCTACTTCTGTGTCTTAAAAATAGGAATCATTCGAGCCTATATAAAAATATGAAATTTGCATTTACTTAGGTCCAAATAAAAATTACTAAGTAAATGTTCTGTAATTAACACTAAGAAAAAAAGAGAACAGTGTATTTACTTTTACAGAAACTATCAAAATGTTTATCACATGGCCAATTCACATATGGTGGGCAACTGAAAATGAAAGTTCTAATTAGAAAACAGAAATTATTTAAGAATGTAAGCTAATAAGTTATAATTATGCTGATATCTGTTCACCCAACTTGATTAAAGGACAAATCATTAAGAGCTAGGACACGAATATTCATGACTCTTAGATCATCTCAAAAACCAGTTTGAGTGGGAAAATCTTCATTAAATAGTTGTTTAATAATGAATGAGCAAATGAATGTGCTTTGAGGATTTCCTGATAGCAGTGTCATGAGTTTTTGGATGTAGTATCATAAAAAAAAAAGATAGCAGCTTTGCAAATAGGTAACTTCTTCACTAAGTCACCTTTGAGAAGTTATTTAATCTCTTTGAGCTTCAGTAAAATAGGAATAATAATATCTAATTTGAAAGACTGTGATCAGGTCTAGGAATAATATAGAAATCATTTTATTTACAATCTGTAGTTAATTAACTGTAACCATTTTTTTATGATTGACAGAAAAATCATCCATGCTTTCAATGCCAACAGACTTGACATTCTGTTGTGAAAAGTCATGATGAATTATGTGTTTCACAGGTGATGCAGTGGGATGACTAGAGGGTAGATGCAAAAGTTTTCTAAAATTTTTGTGAAGCTAATTTAAAAATCTTTAATTTCTCTTCATTTTCAATTGAGGTGCCACACTTTTAGGCCATAAATGATAGGATAAAGATTGTTTTGGTATGAGACAATTTTGTGAATCTAAATTTTCTGTCTGAATAGTGTGATCTAAAAAAGGGTCCTATCAAACTTCTTATTTTAAAAAAGCAGTTTACTCAAGTACAAGACCAGCCTTGGAAACTTAATGAGACCAGCCTCAAAATTTTGAAAAAAAAAATTTAAGAGAGCAGAGAAAAGTCAGCCATGGTGACATAAGCCTGTAATCCCAGGAACCCAGGCTAAGGCAGGAGGAACACAAATTTCAGGCTAGTCTCTGTAACTTCATGAGACCCTAAGCAACTTAATGAGAACCTGTCTCAAAATAAAAAATAAAAAGGACTGGGGCCAGGCGTGGTGGCGCATGCCTGTAATCCCAGCACTTGGGAGGCTGAGGCAGGAGGATCACGAGTTCAAAGCCAGCCTCAGCAACTTAGCGAGGGCCTAAGCAATTCAGTGAGACTCTGTCTCTAAATAAAACACAAAATAGGGCTGGGGATGTGGCTCAGTGGCCGAGTGCCCCTGAGTTCAATCCCTGATTCCAAACTAAAAAACAAAAACAAACAAACAAACAAAAGGACTGGGGATGTGGTTCAGTGGTAAAGCACCTTGAATTCAATTCCCAATACTTCCCCACACCAAAAACAAACAAACAAAAATAAGAGCTGGGGATCTTGATATAGCTCAGCAGTAGAGCACCCCTGGGTTCAATCCAGTACCGGGGAAATAAAAAGCATTTTAACTGGAAAACAGATCACCAAAACCTAAAGTTTGGAGTTATTTAATTTTGGCCATGAGAACTGAAATGAATGGATGTACAAAACACAATCTTAATTTTAGACCATTTAGGATAGTTGTTGATAATTGATAACTAAAGTAATTTTTTATTGCTTTCTGAGACTGAGTAATGGGTTTGGATGTTTACATTTCTTCTGGTTCTAACAATGAAAGTATGTCAAGGACTTTGCTTGTCTTCCTAGGTGTTCTGGCAAGAAAGAGGTATACATTCATTACATCTAATAAGTTAATTGAAGTGCTCAGTTATAACTTAAAAGTCATGTCTCTGCAGGTTGTTGAAATGTAACCTGTCAGCATTCTTCTACCACTTTCATCCTAAAAGAA
This sequence comes from Glaucomys volans, assembly GCA_020662805.1. Lineage (NCBI taxonomy): Eukaryota > Metazoa > Chordata > Mammalia > Rodentia > Sciuridae > Glaucomys > Glaucomys volans. Next base: position 186,646 of record JAJEJO010004888.1, on the reverse strand, counting down.
ATCTTAGATTAGCAACAGCTAAGAACCTTGCTGAGATTATACATTTCATAGGTCATTTTTCATTGATGGAGGAATCTAACGATCAATGAGAAAATTATATGCAATTTTGTGAATGTAATTTTGTTAAATTGTGATATAATATTTCAGTGATAAGTAACAATTTAACTCTGATCTGGAAATTGAATAATTCTGGTGGGAAATCTACTTTTTCCTCATACGATACCAGTTTCAAAAAAGAAAATGTAGTTGTGAAGACATGTTGATCAAGCTTAATGAGTCTTTATCTTAGGAAAGAGACAGATTCTCTAGTGTTACACTTTGAGTTCATCTTTGGGAACTACACCTAATGGAAAGTTACCAATGACAGTGCATACAGTTTAAGACACATTTTAACAATACTGATAGCAAATGTTAGCCTAGGACAAAAGTAACTGGAAAATATTTTATGGAGGGTGATGTTTCTGGATATCATATGGGAATGGCTTTTGTTCAGGAATGTGAAGAAATTTTCACAAGACAGACCAAACAAAATAATCTAGGTGAAGAGAAATTGGTGTTGACATCATATTTCTCAGAGAAGTCCTACAAAGATCTATTATGTATAATATCATCAAGGATAGGTTTGATTTCTTAGCCCATCATTAGCATTTCACACAGTGCTTTTCACACTTAATTTCTCAATAAAATACCTGAGTTGAATGATTAGAAGGTGGTCTCTTGGAAAAGAATCATAGTGCAAACTCATTAATTTTACAGATGCCTTTCCTCTACATCAACATTCTGGCAAGAGCAAATTTCCTGATTCATCTTAGAAAGCTAAAAACCAAGCCACTTGCCAATTTTTCAAAATAAATACCTCAATCCATAAGATTTCCCTATTGTGAAACCTATTAAAAACTTCTTTCATATTTTCAGCTGAAGATTCAGCCAACAGTTCATCCCATGTTACCTGAAAAAGTAAAACCTAGGGTAGGTGTAGAAATAGAAAGATTCACATCTTAAAATACTCCAAATCAAGAAGAAATAAAAAGAAGTCATCACTTTGACTTCATGTGCTCAAATCACTAAGGTTATAACTTCCCAGAAATATTTAATTGCTGGGGCAAGATTACTACCATCTTTCAACCTAGAAATGTGATAAGAAACATCTTTCTCTTTGCTCTCAGATCTTCAGACCCTTGCATTCTGCTTTCTTTAGACTGCAGACCCTTTAGAGTAGGGACTCAGTGCCTCTGTTAGCCAACCCAAGAACAGATAAGTGAGCTGATCCCCTAATGTTCCTGCTTGGTGGTTTTCCTAATCAGAGTGAATACATATTCAAAAGCAAACTGCAAACATTTCTCTTGTGATTCCTAGTTCTACAAACCTCAACCAGGAATACAGGATTTCACAAAGGGTTTTCCTTTTTTGCTGGAAACTCTGTAATTCAAAGATAGCCTGAAAAGGACTGTACCTGGGCTGAAGGTACAGTTGCCCCAATTGTAGAAGAAATGGAGAACAGTGCTGGGCTGCTGAGCCAGGTGGAACCAAGGCAAGTACTGGTTCCCTGCCTACTGGATTTGTGCTGCTAGGTGTTCTCCCAGCAGATCTGCTATTCAGTTTCCAAGGAGTTGCTAAGGGTTCAGTGTCCAGGACTCATGCACTTGAAAGTTGCGGGCTAATACTGAAAAAGAATACTTCCCTCTGGGAGAAAGTGAAGACTTACCTTGTGAGTGGATCAGGATGGATCAGGAGAATATATGCCCCAAGACATAGTTTCACCATGCGTTTAGAAACCATAATTGAAAATCCTTTAAATGTTTTTCATGTTAATGTAGAGAATCAAGATGTGAATGATATGCTGTACAGTTTATCAGGAATATTATTAAGTTAAATATCTCTGAGTTGACCCAACCATGAGCAAGATTTACAGTAGAATCTTTGGAAGACCCTAACGTAGAAAGCAATTCCTTACAAAATCCCCACCTTAGCAGCAATTCTATATTTGTCTTCAAAGTAAAAGAGACCAACAGTGGAAAGAAATATGTTGCACTTACCTTAGATAAACCTCTAGACCAGGAAAACCATAGTACCCATCTATTAGTGCTAACAGCCTTAAATAGGCTACCACAAAGTGGCAACACTCAGATTTTGGTGATCAATGCCATTGACAACCCTCTGGTGTTCAACTAGAACATGTAATGGGTGGTCCTTCAGAAGACATGTCCCTGAGCACCTCCATGCTGAGGGTAAGGGGCATCAACAATTGGTGCCAATGTGGGCACCAGTACAGAGATCATTTATGCCTTTGCAACCCAGAGTACCAATTTTCCAATTTGGCCTTGAAAACAAGAGTGGAGAAATGAAAAATTTAAGTACACTGGACTTTAAAGAGATTAAAAAATATTCTACAGTTTTGGAGGCAAGGGAGAGCAGACTGGTGACTCAATGTACTGTTGAAATGGAAATTCTAGAAGATAATGACAATCCCAGAGGTGACTTTTACTTCAAATTCCACAATGCTTCCAGAAGATTCTGCATCACAGACAGTAATCTCTCTTTTTAAATCATAAAATCCAGATTTTGGGAAAAAAAATAGGGTGGTCACATGTCTGATAGAAGAAAATACATTCACCATTCAGAATTTAATCTTCCTCTAAGATGTAACAGATGGGACCCTCAACCAGGATCAGACCCCAGAGTCAATTTCACTCACAACTACTGACACGAGCAAGCTACCACTCTCTTTTCCCAAACAAACATTGCCCTATATACCATCAATATCAATGACACCAGCCCCACAGTTTTCCACCAAGCCTCATTCTTTCTACATATAGCTGAGCAGAACACTCCCTAGAGTTCCCATCGCTCAAGTCAGTGTCTGATCCTGACTTAGGTACCACAGGCCAGGGTTTCTAGTCCTTCCTGGCCAACAACCTGGAGCCTTGGGCCCTGTAGTCCTGCGTGTCTATGAATGAACAGAGTGGGGTGGTGTTTGCACAGTGAGCCTTCGACCATGAGCAGCTACTCTCCTTTGAGTTGACTCTGCAGGTTCATGACCACAGCTTGCCCATGCTCAGCACCAATGTGAGCCAGCGCATGTTGGTAGGCAACCACAACAATGGGTGCTATACCCCTCACTGGGACCTGATGCTCAGCACTCTTCAACACTGTGCTGTGAGCCCAGCCACCTGGTTCACCAAGCCTGGGGCTCCTCATGGGCAAGTTGCTCATGACGCCTCTGACGTAAAGGATGCATCCTGCCACTGCCTACTTATCTAGTCACTGTGCATGACAGTGGACAGCCACCCCTCTTGGCACCGACATGCTTCTTGCCATCTTCATTATCTCTCTGTAGGAATCACTGCCACCCCTCAGTGATCACCCTGTAGAGTTACACTCTGTCTCCAAACTTAATTTTTTTTTTTCTGGTGATTACCTTAACTTTATTTTTTATTCTTCCTCAGTAGCATTATTTGTGCAGGTTTTGAAGTGCTGAAGATCCCAAAATGGCCCCTTCTTGGATTCTTTCCCCACAGACGTCTCTCACTTTAGGCCCCAGGATTTAGGGTGACTGTACTTCTAAGATGCCATATTCCTGCCAGGTGTGTGCTGCTCCTACTATTCCAGGGATAGTGAATTTCCTTTTTGGAAGCCCTCTCCTCAGGACTCAATAGCTGGGGGAGAATCTACCCTTCAGAGTGCAGAATTCTTGATGAAACTAAATTCTGTCACGAGCAGGTTTTCACCACCATGAAATTTTTTTCAGCTAACTCAGAAAAGAACTTTTCTGGCAGCAATACAAAAAGCCCTAAAATGAGAAATATTTACATGTTGACCTTGAAGGACACTGGTCTGGATGACAGAAGTATCAGATGAGCCACAGAATTTAGGGGCTTGGAAGTAGGTAGCATGTTGTGATTATATATTTTATATTTATTTGATTTTAATTTCACCTTGATAGTCAAATTGTGTTGATTCAAAAACGGGAGGGAGGAAGCAAATCTTGATTACTGTACTATAAAAGATATACCTTTAGAACTCAGAATAACTCAGAATCACTGTTTGTCACTTCTCATTCAACACATGAATTTTTTATTTTCTATTTGAGAAAACTTCTCTCATGGCAAAAAGACATTCTGACTGATAAATTTCAATAAATGTAAGAATAACCAGCCATTTTAATAAGTCTAAGAATAACACTCATGGAAGTTGCTAGACTTAAACCTTTAAAATTATTGTTCCACAGAAGAACTTCTTGTGACTGTGTGTTCCAGGCTCTTTTTCATGCTGAACCTTGCTTTTCCAAAATGGATTATAAATGTCACTACAAGCTGTACTGCATTTTGTTCTCCCCATACATCCATTCCATCATTCCCTGTGGTACAAAGGGATTCTTTCCATGTTAGGCTTGGGAAATTAGGCCAAGTCAAATGGTTTAAGTGAAATTTGGGCTAGCGCAGAATGCTGGATATGGACTGTTCCCGGTAATCAGGTGATTGCATAAATGATCAGGATGATAGCATTTCACTGAACTGGCAGTTTTACAAAAACTTCCAAAATTATAGAGTAATACCTGCAAATAAAATTCCCCATTATATAAGCATCTCATTTTTGGTGCATTGAAAACTTACAATACAAATTATAACAGAGAAAAGGAAAAGAAAAATACTTATATTTGGAAAGCCAAATTGGATAAAGTAGGTAACATGGAAACTTGAAATGAATGAAAGGGGAATTACTGGTGAGTAGGAATATGCTTAAAAGTATGCCTGGTTACTTAGAATAGGTTTCTTTGTTGTCATGGAATATGTGAACTATTATAAAATGTGACCTGGGTTTTGGTCTCTAAAAGGAATTCAGCAGATAATATTATATATTCAGCCTGAATCCTGATGCTCACCCAAAGGGTCTGCTAAACCTTGGAAACCAAAAAAGTCAACATGCATCTCAACAAATATGTGTCACTTGCATGCTCTGAATTTAGCTTGTGTAATATCTTGTTCTAGTAGTATATTAGGAGAGATAGTAGTGACTATCTGGTGAGCAAAAAGCGTGTATTTAACAGCTGTTGACTTTTCCTTTCTATTTATCTTTTGAAATGGATTTTTCCTTGTGGTTGAAGGTAGCAATTTGGTGAGGTAGTGATTAAGGATCTTTTCCATATTTTTCGGTGGTATTTATTTATTTTATTTTATTTTATTTTATTTTATTTTATTTTATTTTATTTTATTTT
>JAJEJO010004888.1:159156-181421 GCA_020662805.1 Glaucomys volans | reverse complement strand
TTATTTTATTTTATTTTATTTTATTTTATTTTATTTTATTTTATTTTTTTGGTGGTGCTGGGGATTGAACCCAGGGCCTTGTGCTTGCAAGGCAAGCACTTTACCAACTGAGCTATATCCCCAGCCCTCAGTGGTATTTATTGAGATTATTTTCCTTTTCTATCAAATTGCTTTGGAACCCTTGTTGAAAATTATTTCATCAATATATTCAACTTATTTGTCTGTTTTTCTATCATTTTCCAATACTACACTTTCTTAATTATTGTAGCTTTATAGCAAATTGTGAAAAGTCAGGTAGGCAAGTCTTCCAACTATTTTATCTTTGTCAATATTGTTTTGACTATTCTTGGTTCTTTGTCTTTCCAAATTAAAATCTCATTTTGTCAGTTTCTAGAAGAATAAATTTGGCAGGGTTTTGAATGGGATTGCATTGGATCTATATCTTTTATTTGGGAAGCAGGGAATCATCTTAATAATATTGAGATTTCTTATCCATGAACTTGGTATATGTTTCCATTTCATTGAATGTTTTTACATTTCTCTCAGTTATGTTTAGTAGCTTTTAGTTCAGAGGCCTTTTAAAAAATATGTTCTAACCAGCATATAAAAAACATAAAATTGTACATATTAATATGGTACTAAGTAGTTTTTAGATACATACATAGATTGTACAATAGTTAAATTAGGTTAAAGATACCTATCCCCTCAAATATTTATCATTTCTTTATGGTGAAAAATTTCAAATAGTTTATTCTAGATTTTTGAAATATAGTGTACATTATTGTTATCTAAATTCACTGTACTGTGCAACAGCACAATGGAACTTCTTGCTTCTAACTGTAACTTAGTACCCATTGATCAATCTTCCCCTACCCCACTCCCATTTTCTCCAGCTTCTGGTAATCACCATTCTATCCTCAATCAGTATTTTATGAAATCAGTTTTTTTAGACTCCAGATATAAGTGAGATGATGCAGTACTTGTCTTCTCCACCTAGCTTATTTCACTTAACATAATTATTTCCAGTTCCATCCATCTTGTCACAAGTGACAGGATTTCATCTGTTCTGTTGCTGAATACTACTTCATTGTGTGAGTGTGTGTGCATGCATGTGTTACATTTTCTTTATCCATTCATCAGTGAATGGACACTTAGATTGCTTCTATTTCTTGACTGTAGTGAAAAGCTGAAAAGGAGTCTTACATGTTTTTTATTAAATTTCCCCTATGTATTTGATGTATGTAGCATTGTTTTTATTTTCTGATTGTTCATTGCTAGTTTACAGAAAAACAATAGATTTTTTTTGTATATTCCATGTTTTCAAAAAATAAGAGGTGCAGAGTGCTCTATTCTCACCCTAATACATTCCACAAGAAATTAATTAAAAAATAACTATGGGAAAATGTCAGAAAGATCAGTAGAGTAAATAATAGTAATTATAATAATAACAATAATAGTATGAGAGTGGTATAAGTCTAAACCACCTCGGTAAATTCAGGCTTCCAATTTCTGCAGTGTATATGTTGGGAAAGCCCACCCACAAGCAGTAAATATTGATGACTGTGCAGGCTAGTAGTGGACGTTTCATCATTCACTTATATATATAACAAACATTTACTGATTGCCTATCACCTAGAGGGCACTGTTCTAGATGACAGGGACACAGCAATGAATAAGGCAAATATAATTCCTGCTTTATTGAGTCCTGTTATAATACGTGATGTTTGACAGGTCTGATAATTGTTGTCAAGGAGAAATACAAGAGCACTGAGAGAGATTATAATAAGCCTAGTCTGCAGGTCAGACTAATTATTATTATTAATTATAAGCTTCTTTCAGGAATTATCTGAAGGTTGAGTAGAAGTTAGCTAAAAAGAAGAGTTTTAGAAAAAGAAAATAAATTGTCAGGTGGAGGGAATAGCATGTATCAAGGTCCTAAAAATAGGAAAAGTATGACTCAAGCATTTGAAAAGAGGTAAGGAGTCTGGAAATAGAAAATACATAGATGAGACTAGCAAGGTAGACAGAACCTTGCAAACCACATTAAAGATCTGGATTTTATTCTAAGTATCATTGTATTTAGGAGCTATTAAGTGTTTCTTGTTTTTATTTTGGGTTTGTTTGTTTTCTGTTTTTTGGTTTTGGTTTTTGTACCAGGGATTGAACCCAGAGGTGCTTTACCTCTGAGCCACATCTCCAGCCCTCCCCCACCCCTGCTTTTTATTTTTTATTTTGAGAGAGTGTTGCTAAGTTACTTAGGGCCTCACTAAGTTGCAGAGTTTGGCCTTGAATTTGATATCCTTCTGCCTCAGCCTCCTGAGCTACTGAGATCATAGGTGTATGCTACCACCCCCAGTTATTAAGCAGTTTTAAAGAAGACAAGGTATGGTTTGAATTTTAAAGATGACTCCAGCTGCTATTGGAGAAGTGATTTATGAGGGTTACCAATGGAAACAGGATGACTCCACAAGAGACTATGAAATTGTTACTTGTAAGAAAAATTGCTGGCTTGGATTAAAAGGAAGGCAGTGGATAGAAAATAGGTAGATATATTGGAGATATATTTAGAAAATACATTAAGACTTAATTTTGGAATAAGTGAAATGTAAACTTCGTGATGGTAGGGACTGTTTTGTTTATTGTTATATGCTTCAGCATCTGGCAAGATCACTGCTGTCAAGAGCCTTAATAAAATTATTGTTGACTGAATAAAGACAATGGATGAGTGATGTCCAGTTTTCCAAATTAAGCAATGGATGGATAAATGTACACTTTGGTAAGATATGGAAGACTAGAGAAGGTTGGATTTAAGATAAATCAAGAGTCAAGTTGTAGGCATGTCCAGTTTGAGATTGAGAAACATTCAAGTGTATATATAAAATGTGTGCTTGGACATATAGTTATCATTCTATTAATATCTGATTTCTTCCATTGTGATAATCTACTCAGAATACATACACACTTATATATGTGTAGGTATATGTGTGTATGTATGTGTGTGTGTGTGTGTGTGTGTGTATATATATGATTTAAAAACATTTATTTATATTATTTCCTAAGTTTGGTAGCTCAAGAATCTGACTTTGCTGAGTGCCTCTGCCTCAAAGTTTTTACAAAGTGCTACAATTAAGGTATCAGCTAGAGATGTTGTCTTGGCTGCAGAAGGATCTACTTCTAATCTTTCTTACATAGCTATAGGCAAAATCCAGTTCCTGTGGGTGGGCTTTCCCAACATATACACTGCAGAAATTGGAAGCCTGAAGTTAATCCAAACTCAGAAGGAATATGGCAATTTTCCAAGACTTAGGAAAGATTATTGCTCTATAAATTATAGGATGAGGAGAAGCCATACACTTCTTAAAATCTTCTTGGTATGATTTTTGCAAAGAAATAGAACTCTTTAATATGATTACATTATATTAAATAAACATTAGATTTACTGGTTTTCCATATGAATGTGTAACCAATAGAGAGTTTCTAATGTTGACACAAAAATTTTAAAGGTCACAAAACAATCAAAGTAATCCATTGATTACTAAGATTGCTTTGCCCAGTCCCTGCTTGCATTGGTAATTTTGTTTGTTTGCTTGCTTGAGATGGATTCTCACTATATTGCCTAGGCTGGTCCTAAACCTCCTGGGCTCAAGTTATCCTCCCACATCGGCTCTGGAGTAGCTGGAATTGCAGGAGTACTCCACCATGCCTGACTATTACATGGGTATTTTTTAAGGTCCTGCAATACTGTGCAAAATGAGACCTGTACCCTTTTGTACTTTTGAAACTTACTGGCTTTATTGAGGTAGAATACATTAAAATTTCCCTTTTGAAATTATACAGTTCAATGAACATTGGCAAATGCTTACATCTGTGTACCACCAGCACAATCAAAATCCAGAATATTTCTATAACCTTGAAAAGATTCCTCATAGCTCTTTGTAATCAATTCCCTACATTCCCAGCTCCAGGCAATGACGGATCTACTTCCTGTCACTATAAATTAGTTTTGCCTCTTCCAGAATTTATCTAAATGAAATCCTATAGCATGTGCTCTTTTTTATCCACCTTCTTTTTTTGTTCAGTAAGTTATTAAAATTCATCTGTGTTGTTGCCTATATCAGCAGCTTTTTCCTATTGATTGATTAGCAGTATATTGCACTGTATGGAAATATCTCAACTTGTTTATCATTCAATTGTTGATCGATGTTTGAGTTGTTACCTATTTGGGGCAATTGTGAATTAAGGTGATATAAATAATCATGAACAAGTCCTTTTGTGGACATATGCTTTTTTATTTCTTTTGGATAAATACTTAAAAGCAGAATTTGGACTGAGGATAGCACATATGGTACTTGAAATTCAATTTAATTTTTAAGAAGCTATAAAAAATTTCAAATTGGCACTATAATTTTACATTCCTATTGGCAACATACAAAGACATTTAGCCACTTTAGCAGATGTGTAGTACTATCTTATTGTGGTTTACATTTGTGTTTTTTAATTGACTAAAGATATTGAGTATCTTCTCATGTCTTTATTGGTTATGTGTATATTTTCTTGAAGCAACTGCTCAAATTGTTTGCTTATCTTTAACTTGTTTGATTGTCTTCTTAAAATGCAGCTATGAGAGTTTTACAAAATATATTCTGGTTGGGTGTGGTAATACATACCTGTAATCTCAGTAACTCAGAAGACTGAGGCAGGAGGATGACAAGTTTGAGGCCAGCCCCAGCAACTTAGCCAGAGCTTGTCTCAAAATAAAAAAACAAAAAAGGCTGAGAATGTAGCTCAGTGGTAGAGCACCTCTAGGTTCAGTCCCTAGTATATGTATGTGTTTGTATATATATATAAAAATTCTGGGTGTGAATTCTTTGTCACATGTGTGTTTTGTGAGTATTTTATCCCAGACCATGACTTGTCTTTTCATTTTCTTAGTAGTCCTTGGAAGAGGATAATATTTAATTTTGATAAAGCCTAATTAATTTATGTTTTATTATAGTCTTTCTTTCTCTTTCTTTTGGTGCTGGGGGTCCAACCCAGGGTTTCACACATACTAGGTAAGCACTCTACCACTAAACTACATCCCCAACCCCTTATGGTTTATGTGTTATTCAGCTTTCTGTCACTGTGACAAAGTACCAGAGAAAATCAATTTAGAAGAAGAAAGATTTGTTTTAGCTCACAGTTTCAGAAGTTTCAGTCCATGGTCAGATGGCTCCATTGCATTTAGGCCTGTGGCAAAGCAGAAAATTACGGCAGAAGGATGTGGGGAAAGAAAGTGCTTACCTCATGGCAGCCAGGAAGCAGAGACAGACATAGGTAGGGGAAGGGGAGCTGGGGACCAAGATTTGGTCCCCAAGGGCACAACTAGGTCCCATCTCCTACAGTTTCTACAACCTCCCCATAATCCATTCAACTATGCATCCATAAATGGAGTTATCCATTGATGAAATTAATCACTTCCAAAAGCTGTACCTCTGAACGTTGCTGTGTTGGGGACCAAGCCATCAACACGTGAGCCTTTGGGAGAAATTCCAGATCCAAACCATAACAGTTTGTATTTCTTATATCCTATTTAAGAAGTCTTTACCTAAGCCACGTGTAATAGTGCTTACCTGTAATCCTAGCAAATCAGGAGGTTGAAAATGGAGGATCACAGGTTTAAGGCCAGCCTCAGAAACTTACTGAGACCCTGTCTCAAAATAGAAAAAAAATACAAAGAGCTGGGGATTGTAGCTCAGTGGTAAAACACCCCTGGGTTCAATTACCAGTACTAAAAAGTTAAAAAAAAATTATACTTTGTTAAAAACTTACAGTGATTTTTTTCCCCGATATTTTTTATTTTATTGGTCCTTTTTAATTGTACATCACAACAGAATCCATTTTGATATAATTATACAAGTGTGGAATGTATCTTCTTCTAATTAGCACCCCTCTTCTAGGAGTTTTTTAGTGTGTGTATGTGTGTGTGTGTGTATTTATTAATAATTGAATCCAGGGAGACTCTTTACCACCGAATTACCTCTCCAGTCCTTTTTATTTTTTATTTTGAGACAGGATCTCCCTGAGCTACTGAGGCCAGCCTTAGACTTGAGATCCTCCTGACATAGCCTCCTGAGTTGCTGGTATTATAGGCATGTGCCACTGTGCCTGGCTAGTTTTACTATTTTTGATGTGGTCAATGATTCATCTTGAGCTGACATTTCTGTATAGTGTGGGCTAAGAATGAAAATTCATATTTTTCCAAAGAGATACTCAGTTGCCACTTTCGAGAAATTTGATGATAAGGCTCTCCTTTCCCCCATTAAATAGTCTTGGCAGATTTGTTAAAATTATTTGGCTGTGAGCCGAGCATGGTGGCACAAACCTATAATCCCAGCAGCTTGGGAGGCTGAGGCAGAAGGATCTTGGGTTCAAAGCCAGCCTCAGCATGGGCAAGGAACTAAGCAACTCAGTGAGATCCTGTCTCTACATAAAATACAAAATAGGGCTGGGGATGTGGCTCAGTGGCCCTGAGTTCAATCCCTGGTTCAAGAAAAAATATTTGACTATGTATGTTCATGGGGGTATTTTTCTGGGTTCCCTATTTACATGCACACATTATCTTGATTACTGTAGTGTTGTGATAAAATCTTGTAATCAGGTAGTATAAGTTCTCCAACTTTGTTTTCATTTTTAAAATTGTTTTAACCATTCCATATCCCTTAATTTTCATATGTTTGGGTATCATTTTGACACCTTCTTTACAAACAAAAAAAAGGATTCATATATATATATTTATATATATATATATATATATATATATATATAATTTATATTTTTTTTTTTTTTGGAACCAGGGATTGAACTCAGGGACACTCGGCCACTGAGCCACATCCCCAGCCCTAATTTGTATTTTATTTAGAGACAGGATCTCACTGAGTTGCTTAGGGTCTCACCTAAGTTGCTGAGGTTGCCTTTGAACTCACAATCCTTCTGCCTCAGCCTCCCGAGTCGCTGGGATTACAGGCGTGCACCACCGCACCTGGCTACTTCTGGAAATTAATTAGGGTTGCACTGACTCTATAGCTTCCATTTGGGAAAAATTAGCATCATTGAATTTTCAGTCCATGAACATGGTATTTCTCTTTATTTAAGTATTATTTAATTTATCTTAGCAATGTTTTGTTTTTCAGTTTACGGGCCTCTGTATTTTTGTAAGTTATTGCCTAATATTAAATGCTTTCTATTATTCTAAGTGTATGTTTAAAATTTTATTTTCAATTGATTATTATTAGTTTACAGAAATACAATTAACTTTTTGTATTGACCTTGGATCCTGTGCCCTTAATAAATTGACTTATTAGTTCCAGTAGCTTTTTGTAGAATTCTTAGGATTTTCTGCATACACAAACATGTATTCCGCAAATAAAGACAGTTTTATTTCTTCCTATCACCCTGTTCTTTCTTTGCCTTGTCCAATTGCATTAGTTAGGACTTCCAGGAAAAACTTAATAGAAATAGTGAGAGTGAATATCTTTATCTTATTTCTGATTTTTTTTTCTGTGGAAAGCATTCAGTTTTCCACCATTAAATTTTCGTAGATGAACTGGGGGTATAGCTCAGTGGTAGAGCACTTTCCTAGTATATTCTAGGAAATATATATAGTATATCCTATATTCAGTACCCAGTACCACAGGTGTGTGCACGCACGTGCACACGCACACACACACACACACACACACACCACAGATAACAGCCAGGCCTGGTTCAACATGACTATAATCCCAGCTACTTGGGAGGCTGAAAAAGGAGGATCACAAATTCAAGGCAACCCTCTGTAACTTAACAGGACCCTGTCTCAAAATAAAAAGGGTTGGGGATATAGCTCAGTGGTAGAGTGCCCATGGGTTCAATCCCTAGTACCACCATAAACAACAAAAACCCATAGAGGCCTTTTAGCCCACCAAGGAAGTTAATTTCTATTTTGTTGAGAATTTGTTAATAATGAATGAGTGTTCAATTTTATCAAATGCTTTTTTACATCTTCTCTATTTACTTTGTTGATATAGTAAATTTCACATATTGACTTTTAAATGTTTAATTAACCTTACATCTTGTGAATATACCCAACTTTGTCATAATATACTAGTATTTTTTCATATTGCTGGATTTCATGTTAATATTATGTAATATCATGTAAAGAATTTTTGCATATATGTTTCTGAAGGATATTGGAACGTTGGTTTGTAGTGTACTCTTTTTTCTTTCCTTTTTCACTTTTTTGCAGGAGTGGGTGGGTATTGAATGAAATCCAGAGCCTTGTGCACATCATACATACTGAACAAGGGCTCTACCAGTAAACTACACACAATCCTATAGTTTATTCCTCTTATAATTTCTTTAGTTTATTAGGTAACAACTTTGGTTTCACTTATTTTTTTTGTATTTCTTGCCCATTTTAGAAATTAATTTCCATTCTCATCTTTATTATTTCCTTCCTCTACCTACTTTGTTTTTAATTTACTCCTTTTTCCAGCTTCTTAAGATTATATGTTAGATTGCTAGCTTTATAGCCTTCTTTTTTTTCTAATATAAGCATGTAAGTGAATAAAACTTGCTCTGAGCTCCAGCTGCACCCAGCTAATTTTTTGGATGTTATGACTCCATTATAATTCAGTTAAGTATTGGCTAATAACCCTTGCAATTTCTTCTTTGATCCACAGTTTTTTTAAAGTGTGTTGTTTGATTTCCAAATATTTGAAAATTACCCCAATATTTTTTTCATTATCTACATCTACTTCAATTTTATTGTGACCCAAGAATATGCATTGTGTGATTTTATTCTTTTAAATTTGTTTATGGCATATAATATGGCCAATCTTGATGAATGTTCCTTATACATTTCAAAACTATGTATTCTGCCCTTAGCAGCTGTAGCCTTTAGTTGATAGTGTTATACAGCCCTTCTGTGTCTTTACTTTCTGTCTACTTGTTCTATCAATCACTTCAAGAGAGGAGAGTTGCAATTTTTAACTACAAAAACAGGTTTTATTTCTTCTTTTGATTCTACCAGTTTATGTTTCATATGTTGTTTCATTTATGAAGGTGTATTATTAAACACATACATTTTTTGTTTTTAAAGGGAATTTATTTTATTAGTGTATTGTAGTTAAACATAATATTTGATGTTCATATTGACAAAAAAGCATAGAATATAATTTTCTCCAATTTAGTTCTTAGTACTTTCCTTCACCTTCTCCCATCCCCTTTTCCTTTCCCTCTACTCTGCTATTCTTCCTTCTATTTACTTATAGTTTTTATTATTACTTTATAGATGCACATAAAAGTGAAATTCACTGTGGCATATTCATATATCTACATAGGATAGTTTGGTCAATTTCCCTCCTCTTAATCCCCTCCTCTACTCCACTGATCTCTCTTCTTTTTTCATGGGGATTTTTCCACCTTTCTCCCCTTATTTTGGTCTAACTTCTGCATATGAGAGAAAACATTTGACCCTTGACTGTCTGAGTCTGGCTTATTTCACTTAGCATGATGTTCTCCAGTTCCATCATTTACCAGAAAATGCCATAATTTCATTCTTCTTCATGGCTGAGTCAAACTCATTATGTATATATACCACATATTCTTATTCCATTCATCTGTTGATGGGCCCTTAGGCTGGTTTCATAACTTGGGTTATTGCGAATTGTACTCTATAAACATTGATGTGGCTGTATCAATGTAGTATGCTGATTTTAGAAAGTCTTTTATTTTAAAATCACAATAGACCCTCAGAAAGTTTCAAGAATAATGTAGAGAGGTTCTGGGTATTCATCACTTAGTTTCCCCCCAAAATAGCATCTTACATTACTTCTAATGCAATATCAAGACCAATAAATTGACATTTCTAGAATGTACAGGTTTTATTCAGATTTCAATGGTTTTTAATATGTGCTATTTGTATGTGTTCATATAATAGTTCTATGCAAATTTACCACATGTGCAGATTTTTATAACTGTCACCACAATCAAATATAGAAGTGTTCCTTCACCAAAAGGAATTTCCTTCACCAATAGGAATCCTACCTATTCTCCTAATCCCTGGAAACCATTACTCTGCTCATCATCCCTATAATTTTGTCATTTTGAAGTGTTACATAAATAATATCAACAAGTATGTAATATTTTGAGACTATTTTTTTCACTCAGTGTAACACCCTTGAAATCTCAGTCAAATACTGAGTCTGCTCCTTTTCATTACATTCTTTTATGTGAATATACCACAATTAATCATTCACCTGTTGAAAGATATTTGAGTTGTTGCTTGTTGTAGGCTACTACAAATAAGGCTGCTATGAACATTGTATACAAGTTTTTGTGACATAAGTCTTGATTACTGTGGCATGTATGTCCAGGAGTGCAGTTGCTGTATCAAATGACAAGTGTATGTTTACCTTTATAGAGACTACCAAAGTATTTTCCAAAGGACCATACCATTTTTAATTCCCATCAGCAGTGTGCAAGAGATCCATTTTCTGCACATTTCACCAGCATTGGGTATTGTTACTATTTTTTATCTTAGTTTTAAAAATAGATGTATGATATCTCATTGTGGTTTGTTTGGTTTTGGAGGGGATACCAGGGATTGAACTCAGGGTCACTTGGTCAATGAGCAGCCCCCAGCCCTATTTTGTATTTTATTTAGAGACAGTGTCTCACTGACTTTAGTACCTCGCTTTTGTTGAGGCTGTCTTTGAACTCATGATCCTCCTGTTTCAGCCTCCTGAGCAGGTGGGATTACAGGCGTGCACCACCACTCCTGGCTTCATTGTGGTTTTATAATTTGCATATTTACAGTGACTAGTGATTTTGAATCTGTTTTCTTTGTTTTGTTTGTTTGTTTTTCATCCGTGTATCTTCTTCAGTGTTAAGTTTGTTTTCTGTCTTTAGTCCACTTTCTAATTGGAAGTTTTTTTGTGTGGTCCTTGGGTTTGAATCCAAACCCTCATGCATGGAGGGCAAGTATTCTACCACTGAGCTACATCCCCAGCCATCTAATTGGATTTTTCAAGTTGTTTTAAGTGTCGAGTTTGGGTAGTTCTTTGTATATTCTAGATACGAGTCCTTTGTCAGATGTATGATTTTGAAATATTTTCTGCTAGTCTAAGTTTATCTTTTCATCTTCTTAACCAGAACCTTTTTAGAGTAAGTTTTTAATTTCAATAAAAATTCAATGAATTTTTTCTCTTATGAATTTATTTCTCTATTAATCATGCTTTTGTTTGAACTGTTCATATGTCCTGAGTCCTGAAGATTTTTCTCCAATATTTTCTTCTGAAAGTTTTATCACTTTAAGTTTTATACCTATCCTCTGTTTTGAGTTAATTTTTATATAAAGTATGACAATTAAATTGATAGTCATTTTTTTTGTCTATGGGTGACCAATGGCTTTAGTACCATTTGTTTAAAAGATTACCTGTCCTCCATCGAATCATTTTTGCCCATTGTCAAAAATTAGTTGACTAAACAAAGACAGAAGGTTATGCTAGGGATTTGGAAGAAGTGGCTTTTTGTCAGGAAGTGAAAATATATAGGAGTTGGTGACAGGCATTTTGAGACCATATGATGAAAAATACCATTGAAGGTTAAACAGAGAATTGGAAAGAAATTTTGTCTTTGGTTATATAATTGTGCCCATAAATGAAACTAATTGTGACACTTACTTCTGGACTTTCAATTATGGGAGCCAATAAATCTTTATGGCTTAAAAAATCAGTTGGTCATATTTGTATGGGCCTATTTCTGGGTTCTCTATTCTGTTTCATTGAACTATGTGTATTTCTCTTCTAATATCACACTATCTTGATTACTATAGCTATATTGTGAGTCTTAAACTTAGGTAGAATAATTCTCACTTTATTCCTGTTTTAGCTATTCTAGGGCCTGTGCTTTTATGTATAAATTTTGGAATAAGCTTGTCTATATCTACCCAAAAAATCTTGTTCATATTTTGATAGGAATCACATTAAATCTAGAGATCAAAACAGGAAGAATTGACATCTTTAAGTCTTCCAAGTCATGAACATTATTTTTCTTTCTCTTCAGTTCCTTCAATTTTCTTTAATTTCCTTCATCAGTATTTTATAGGTTTCAACCTATAACTCCTAGCTTTAAGGGTCTGGGTTGAGATATCAGCTGAGATCCAAATTGGTTTCCCCCTATATGTAATCTGATATTTTCCTCTCTCAGACTTTAAAATTTTATCCTTTTTCTGTATGCTAGGGATTTTCATTATAATGTGCCTTGATGTATCTGTTATAATTTTGTACATTTGGGGGTCCTATAATTTCTTGTATTTGATTTTTCAATTTAATTCTTTGGATTTGTAAAATTTTCTAATATTATTTAATTGTAAAGATTGGGCATTCCTTTGGTCTGTATCTGCACCTTCATCTGCTCTGATAAATCCTTAATTTGGTCTTTTCATGTTATCCCATATTTTTTGGAAGTTCTGTTCATGGTTTCTTAATATCTTTGTGGTCAACTTTATTTTCAAGATTATATATTTTGTCTGCATTGCCTGAGGTTCTGTTTTCCAAGTAGTCTAGTCTGTTGGTGATGCATTCCATTGAATTTTTAATTTGGTTTATTTTTTCCTTCATTTCAAGAATTTCTGGGTTTTTTTAATAATCTTTATTGAAATGATCTTTTGCTAACTGTATTTGCTCTCTTCCTTCATCCTTTACTTTGAAGATCAGTTTAACTATGTACATTCTAAACTTTTTCTCTGACATTTCTTCCACTGTATTGTCAACGGATTTTGTTATTGGAGTATCTTGGTTTGCTTGAGGTGATTTGTTCCCTTGATTTTTCATGTTGTTGGTGTGTCCATCCATCTAAAAGGATGGATCTGAAGCAGTAGAGTTTCTACACTGTGGACTTATAGTGTCCCTAAAGTTTTCCAGTACCTCACCATTAAGGGGGAAAGAAATAATAACAACTAATGCAAACAATTTACAGCATTAAATCAAATAGTTCCTACTATGATGTCTGCAATGCTAATTATCACAATAAACATAAATGATATGATCAGTTATGCCTATAATAAAAATAGCAAGTTTGCAAAAGTGTTTATATTTTCAAATGGTGGACAGGGAGAGAACAGAAGTGATATAGGAGGTAATGATTATGAGGGAGGAGGAGAGAAACCAGAAGTACAAGATTAAAGGAAGAGTGAAAGAGGAAATAATAGAGAGTACTGTTAGCAGAAGAAAAGAGAGAATCAAGGGAAACAGGTAGGATATATGTATAAATATCCTTTAAATATATATATATATATATACACACACATATATACATAAAGCAAAAATTTAAATTAAAAATTAAAGAATACAAAACAAAACTAAAATATATTAACATCAAGCATCCTAGTTTGCAAAAAACTAATCCATGTAAAATAACTGGCTTCAAAAATGCTAGAGATGTGAAGAATAAAAAAAGGAAACTGTATAAATGTTGATACACCATTAAGGTCACAATTAAAAGGTGAAAGAGACTAAAGAAAATCTTGATGAAAAGTTAAAGAATTATTTCCATTGGAGCTCAAAATATTCTCAGCTTCTCTTCTCAGCAGTTTCAGGTAGGGTCTTCTGTGGTGTGATACTCCACCCTCTGGATTGCTGGAGAGAGAGAGGTAATCCTGTAGGCAGAATTCCTGGAGGCAGGTTTAGGCTTAGGTGGGCTCCAGGCTCTTTGCTGGATGCTAATTGATCTGGAGACTGTAAATCAGTGCACCTCCAAGGCTCATTATTTGCTGGTCCACCCTGGAGGACTTTATCTCAGAGCTCCCCTGTGTTCCCCTTGTGTGTTGAGAGAGTCAATTCTTAGTCCCCTAGTTCACCTGTAGACCCCATGTTTCCTGGTCTCAGGTTCAGTCTCCAAAAATTTCTCCAGTCCCCACCCTTCTGAGTTCCACGCCAGGTGCATCTCTCTCAGCCCCATCCTGCAAGCAGTCTGATTAGAGGGGGAGGGGTAGAGCCGGATTGGTTTCCTTAACCCCTTTACACAGTCCCTTGTGTAAACCTCTCTCCACGTTTGATTTTTTTCCTGGTCACTTAAGCACACTCTATGTCATGCAGCATGTGTTTACTGGACCTATATTTTGGACCAAACTCAGGTTTGCCAGGAATGGGCTTCCTTAGTTGCCAGCCCCCAAACTGCAACTGAAAAATGGTTCCTTCCTTTGTCCTCTGCAAGCCACCTGGGGAGGTGGTGGCTTCTTTCCCCACACTCTTGCCACACTTGTCCTTCAGGTTTGTTGAACAATGTCCTTGGTCTCTAAATGCTCCATATCCAGACAGGTCTCTGCCTCCTAAAACTGCAAATTCCTTTAATCCCCTTATCCCTCTGCTATGTTCATGGAGGGACCTCTCTGGTTGGAGCTTCAACCTAGATGTGGCAGCAGCTGTGCCAGTGGGGATTTTTTCCTTATTTTATTGTATTCAACCTACTGTGTCCCCAGTCTGTTTTGAATGTCAGGTTTTAGGTTCCAGTAAAGTACCCCCCACCCTTTTTTGTTCACCCACCTGTGGAGAAGCTGCCCATCTGCTTTCTTGGTTTCACACCATAGAACAGCCAGGAATGCAACCTACTCTATTCCACCATCTCGGATCCCCCCTTTTCTATTTTTTTAAAATTATTTTTGTATATATTTTTCGTTGTTGATGGACCTTAATTTTATTCATTTATTTATATGTGGTGCTGAGAATTGAACCCAGTGCATCACACATGCTAGGCAAGTGCTCTACCAGTGAGCCACAACCCAAGACCCCCTTTTCTATTTTCTTAATGTAGAATCATAGCTTTTTAAAAATACCTCTATTTTATTTACTTTTATGTGATGCTGAGAATTGAACCCAGTACCTCACACATGCTAGGCAAGTACTCTACCCCTGAGCTCCAGCCCAGAATCAGCTTTTTGATTTAAGAACTTTTATCTTGTCTCTAATGTTATGTTTCCTTTTCAGGATGGCTTTAGTTACATCCATATATTTTGGTATGTTGTATCTTCATTTTCATTTGGTTCAATGTATTTTTAACTTTCTTTTGAGTCTTCCTTTTTAATCCATGAATTATTTAGAACTGTGTACTTTTATTTTTAAGTGTTTGTCAAGCTTTGTATTACCTTTCTGTTACTGAAATTTAGTTGAATTTCAGTATGTTTTAAAAACATATTCTATATGTTTCAATTCTTTTAGATTTGTTGGGGGATATTTTGTTTTGTTCCTGAGGATTGAACCAAGGGGCACTTTATCACTGTGAAACCTCCCCATCACTTTTTATTTTTTATTCTGAGACAGAATTTTGCTAGGTAGGTAAGGCTGGCCTTGGATTTGTGACTTTCCTGCCTCAGCATCCTGAGCTGCTGGGGTTGCAGGTGTATGCCACCATGCGCAGTTTTGAGTTTAGTTTTCTGACCCTAAATATGATCAGAATGTTTCACGAATGCTTGAAAGGACTATGTGTTCCATTGTTTTCATTGTATAAATGTCAAATTGTTCCTGTTAGTTAATAATGATGTTCACCTCTTATGGATCCTTTCTCGTAGCTCTGTCATTTTTCAAAGGGTTTCCAACTGTAATGATGTGTTTTGTCTATTTTGTCTTTCAGTTCTGTCAGTTTCTGTTTCATGTATTTTGAAACTTTGTTATTTGGTACATATATTTTTAAGATTACTATGTCATCTTAGTGTATTGTACTCTTTTATCATCATGTAAATATCCCTGTTTTTCACTGGTAATTTTCTTTGGGTATTTAGATATTTAAGATTGTTAAATATCTCAATAAATTGGCCTTTTCATCATTTTAAAATATCTTTATCCCTGCTGATATATCTTGTCCTAAGGCAGACCTTATTCTGATATTAAGATTGCCACCTCAGCTTTCTTATGATTAGTTTTTGCATGATTTGTCTTTTTTCACCCTTTATACATGAAGTACATTTTCTATAGTTAGGATATAGTTGGATATTGCCTTAGATTCATTTTGAAAATATCAGATTTTTAATTTGAATTTGCACACCACTTCCATTTATTAATATTCCATAATATTGGGATTATGTCTGCTATTTTGCATTTGGTTTCCTCCTTATCCCATCTGTTGTTTAGTCCTCCTTTCCTGTCTTCTTTCAAGTTAGATAAGTATGATTTAGTATTTTACTCTGTCTCTGCTAATAGTTGATTGGATGTCTTTTTTAATTTTGTGAGTGGTTGCTCTACAATTTGGGGTTTATGGTATGTATCTTTAACTTATCACCATCTACCTTCAAAAATGTTTTCACTTTACATATAATGTAAGTACCTTATAATAATTTAATTACCTTTCCTTCCTCTGGTATTTTGTGCTACTGTCATGCAATTTACTTCTTCAAATATTAGAAGCCTACAATATTTTATCACTTTTTCCAGGGTTTTTCTAAGTTACTGAGGCCACCCTTGAACTTGAGATCCTCTTGTCTCAGCCTCCAGAGCTTCTGGAATTACAGATGTGCACCACTCCCCCAGCAAGAGTGAAAAAATCTTAACATTTAACCTTCATTTTTACCATTTCTTTCACTAATTTCTTAATGTTGATCCAAGTTTGCATCTGGTGTCCTTTCCTTTCAGTCTTAAGAATTTCCTTGAATATTTCTTATAGCAAAGGTTTTCTGGTTAAAATGTTCTCAGATTTTATCTGAAAAGAATCTTTATTTCACCTTAATTTGTTTGGCTTAATTTCTGTTGACAAGTAAAATTCTTATACATTTCATTTTTTATTTCATTTATGAAATCCTACAACCTGATTTTTGATGTGCATATACATTCTAGATGGCTAAATCAAGCTATTTACATATGTATTACCTCACATATTTATTTTTGTGGTGAAAACTCTTAAAATTATTTCACCTTCATTTCTTAAAGGATCGTTTTGCTGAATATAGACTTCTAGGAAGACATTTTTTTCTTGTAATACTTTAAAGATGTTGTCCTTTCCCTTCTGCCTTCTTTCCAATTAGAACTCTACAGTCTTATCTTCTTTCTCCTGTATTTGATATTTTCCCTCCTCTGGCTACTTCTAAATTTTTCTCTGTCAATGATTTTCAACAATTTAGTTGTGATATACCTTGGTGTATTTTTCTTCATTGAGTATTTTGCTTCTTTGGGCTTATAATTATCTTCAAATTTATGCAGTTTCAAGCTATATTTATCCAGAATTTCAGATACACATATTCCTCCCCCTGTAAGCATAGGACTCCAAGTTCACTTGTGTTAAACTGCTTGATATTTCCCCACAGGTCCCTGAGCCTCTGTTTTTTACCCTCAATCATTTTTATCTGGGTGTTTCAGTTTGGACAGTTTACATTGCTATGTGGTCAAGTGTGGGGATGTAGGAAGAAACCACTGAGCCACATGGTTTCCTAGGCTGCAGAACAGGGCATTCCTGAGGAAAAACTCGGAATCATACATGCCTGGGAGGCAGACTTTCCAGGTGACTGGACCCGCCAGGGGGCTACCTGTCTCAGAAGAGCTTCACTCTTCCTCATGTCCCCCTCCTCTTGTGTGACTGTGTAACCTCAGGCTGAGCCACCCACCAGCTATCAGGTTTCAAGCTTTGTTCACTGATTCACCTGGTGTATAAAAAGGGCTACACGTTCACATTAATTTTGAGACACCATCATCGAATGCGATCTCCCAAAGTGTGTGTTTGACTCCGACCAGCTTGCCCCTCTAAGGGAGACCCACTTGTGTTGCCCCAGTTGCAACAGATATAGTTGGGACAGTCAAGTTCAGTGATCTCTTCAGTATTTAGTTTGCTGCTAATCTTATCCAGTGGAGTTTTCACTTCACATATTTGATTTTTTTTACTTTTAGGAGTTCCCTTTAATTCTTTCATTTCTCTCCAGAGGCTCTCCTCATTATCTTTACATTTTCCTTTACATCTTCAACCACATTTACAATATTTCTTTTGAAGCCCTTGTCTGTGGGGCTTGAGGTGTAATGTAGTAGTAGAGCATGTATTGGCACTTGTGAGGCCCTGGGTTCAATCCCCAGCACCAAAAATACAAATAAAGTCCTCCTCTGCTTATTTTCGCACTTCTACCATTTTTAGGGGTCATTTTCTTCTTGGTTTTGAGTCACAATTTTCTGATTGTTTGTATGATAAAATTTTTATTGGATGACAGATATTGTTGATTTGTTTGGTACTGGGGATTGAGCCCAGGGGCACTCTACCACTGAGCTATATCCCCAGTCCTCTTTATTTTTTATTTTGAGACAGTCTTGCTAAGATGCCCAGGTTGGCTTCAAACTTGCAATTCTCCTGCCCTAGTCCTCTTGAGTAGCTGAGATTACAGTCATGTACCCTTGTGTTCTGCACACAATTATCCCTGCACAAGGTTTGTCTTTAAGCTTCATTTAGCCACACCTATAGTAGCTTTTTCTGTAGGCTACTTTAACTGTACTGCTAAATTTTGACCTTTATTTATAGTTCTGAGTATTCAGCATGGTCTCTTTATTCTGGCTGAGTGGAATTCAAATTGTCCCAGTACTATGTCATCTCCAAGAATTCTTCAATTTATTTTTTTTCTCTTTTTCTTATTTATTTATTTATTTATTTATTATTGAATTCTTCAATTTATAGCTGAGAAAAAAATTATATATCCTGAAAGTCATTAATATGGTTTTTTTTTCCTCAGTCTTGTAGAACTAGCTATACCACTATAAACAACTAGGAAACTCATCAAAATATGTGGAAAAACACTTCTAGACCTTAGCTCAAAAGGCAGTAAAGGATTGCAACACACAAGAGAAGGAAAGAAAATGAAGATCTGAAAACTAGAATATCCAGTTTTTTGCCTTGAAGCAACTTTCAGACAATGAGACAGAAAAAGGGGGATTTAAAGAAAAACAGTAGGTCCAGTTGAGTTGAGGAATAGAGATTAGAGTTTGAAGAGACTGAAGCAGTCAGAATCTGTGAACAGAATACTGGGGAAAATGAAGCTACACAGGGAACTCCAGAAATCTGGATGAGATCCCCTTGAGTCTTTGGCTGAATAATAAACTGAAGCATTCATAGATGGACATTCCTTCAAAGCTGGGCAAATAACAAATTCCAGAGAGCTATAGCTATAGAACTGAAGAATTCTTGGAGATGACATAGTACTGGGACAATTTGAATTCCACTCATATTCATTTTGACAGATCTATTTCCTTCAGTATAGGCTATACCATTTTGCATTCCTACAAACAAATGAGAATGCCTATTGTGTCCCAGTCTGGTCTATATAGTGTGTTGTCAAACTTTTTAAAATTTTTGCCATTCTGATTAGTTTAAAAAAGAAATCTCAAAATAATTGTAATTAGAATTTCTCATGAGGTTAGTTTTTTATGTGTTTAAGAGCATATATATATAGAATTGTTCACATCATGTTCATTTTTCTATTGGATTTTTAAAAATTAAATAATATCTTATTGGTACATTCATCATGCCATATTTGTACATGTACATAACATAGTTTGATCAATCTCATTACCTGGTACCTTCCTTCTATTAGGTTTTTAGATGGTTTGTCCTAAATCTATAAAATGTTGCTTATATATTAGGAATATTATCTCTTTGTCCAATATGTGTAAGTTGCAAATATTTTCTCCTACTATGTCATTGCCTTTTGACTATGCTTATGCCATTTTTTGTAATGCAGCCTTTTCCCCACTATTTTCATTGATCAAAAGAATTGATCTTTTCTGGAATTGCAGTTAGGTTTTGAGTCAGAGTTTCGAAGCCTTTCCTCACATCTATGTTATAAAAATCACTTTTTATTTAGTACTTGTATAGCTTTTTGCCTTTTATACTTAAATTCTCAATCTATTTTAAGTGTATTTCTGCTTGAGCTGAGGCATGGATCTGTTATTTTTTCCCAAATGGCTGTCTATTATCCCAACACTATCTATTAAAAAATTCATTTTTGTCCCAGTGATGTGAGATGGCATCTTCATCTTCTACTATACTATAATGCCAGAAAATTTTAATGATTAGAAAGTTACATTATATCTAATTTAAAGTTATCAGTATATAATGAATTATTTAATTTTAGGAAATAAATACCATACAAGGCTACTCATTTGGTGACAATGAGTAATAATTTAAATAACAATGTATTAGAAACATGCTGGGACAAAATTGAAGCAAATTCTATCTCTTTGAGAATTTAGGTCTCTTGGAAGATTTCATGTGGAAAAATTTAGTAATTATTTTGCAGTAGTTTGCTGACACATTTAAGCTTTGTGATGTAATAAATAGTAAGAGAGTGATGTGAGTACACTGGAAAATAGCACTAACATGGAAGAAAGTATAAACATCTTTTTTCTTAAGTTTTCCACCTCTAAAGTCATTGTTGCTCCAAAATATTTTAATGCAATATAATCTTATTATTCTAAGTATAGATGGAATGGAAGTCTTATAAAACTTATACTTCTTTTTTTCAGTATTGGGGATTGGACCCAGGGCCATGCACATGCTAGGCAAGTGCTCTATCACTGAGCCACAACTCTTTCCCATAAAACTTATTCTTAAAATTCACAGATCATCTGTTCAAATAAAGGAATTGAAGTGTGCAAAAATATTCGTGTAAACTTCAGATAAATATTTAAAGCTAAGCATTCAAATTCTTCACCAAATCCTGAATCTCCCACCTGTCTAAATTGAAGTATATGTTTGTTTGCTAATAAGATTATCTTTATATTCCATTTTCCCCCAGATGATCCTTTCATTTATCCTTAGGATGCTCTTCAAATAGACAAAGCAAATTGAAAGATTACTAGATGATATTTAGGATTTTAAAGAGAATTATATATATAATTTTTCTTGACTGCAATCTCAAATAGGATTTTCTGATATTCAAATTTCTGATATTTACTAATTACTAGGCAATTAGGCAATTACTCAGTGTTAAAAATAGTATCAGGTAATATTTATTGAGAGTTTCCCCTGTGCCAAGCAGGGCCATCTTCATGGGCATGTGACCTATGCAGTTACACAGGGCTCCATACATAGATGGGGACCCATGCTTGGAAGTCACTTGCTCTTGGATTAACACTCTGCTGTCACCGTCTTGAAATTCTTAATAATTTTTAACAAAAATAACCCCCATTTTTATTCTGCACTAGCCTCACAAATCATATAGCCAGTTTGAGTGCCAAGCACTATGTTTAGCAAGAAGGGTAAATAATTTAATGTACATTTATAAAAGAAGCCTCAGGTTTCTACATGTGTGAAATAGATTTCAGAGAAAGCAAAAGAGGAGGTAAGAATACCAAAGAGGAAGCTATCACAATGTTTAAGGTGGCTTTGACTCAAGAGGTGACAGTAGACAGGGAACATAATTGATGATTTCAAAATATATTTTGGAGGTAATAGGAATTGACACGTATTGGTAATGAATTGACATGGGGTTGTATGATTAAAATGATTTCTGAATTTCTAATTGGACTAGAAGTACTACTTACTATATGAAGAAGTTTAGAGACAACAGATTTAAGGGTATAATTGAGCTAGATTTGACACTGGTAAATGGAAGAAGCTAGATACGAAAGATTAAGTATTTTATAATTCCCCTCCCTCCTTCCCTCCCTCCCTTCCTTCTTTCCTTCCTTTCTTTCTTTCATGGGGTTCAAACCCAGGGGGCTTTGCATATCCTAGGTAGGTGATCTACCACTGAGCTATATTCCCAGTTCTCCTTCTTTTTCTAATAAAAGTTATAATTACCTTAAACCATTCAGAATGTCAAGAAAACAGCTACAACTTTATTTTCAATTACAGAGTGGTATTCAATTATTTGTGTGAATTGCATCAGAGACCTCTGAAGATGGAAGAACTGTCATTCCCATATTTAACTATTTTTTGCTATGTATCAACAAGAACCTATTTTAAATACCCTTGCCAATTTACAACCCCCATATTATATCAGGCAAAAGTCATGGTTATTAAAAATACCATCAGGACAGGGCAAGCAAAAGACACATTCAGCTATGTGTGGTGCCACATCCCTATAACCCCAACCACTTGGGAGGCTGAGTCAGGAGGAAGATAAATTCAAGGCCAGCCTCAGCAACTTAGCAACACCCTGTCTATAAACAAACAAGCAAACAAACAAACAAACAAATAAATGTGTGGGGATGTAGTTCAATGGTAGAGCACCCCTGGGATCAGTCCCCAGTATACACACACACACACACACACACACACAC
>JAJEJO010004888.1:125331-159056 GCA_020662805.1 Glaucomys volans | reverse complement strand
GGGGGGGGGGGTTTAAATGCTTTGTAGACAAGAGAACAAGTGTGATAGAACTAACTTTCATCATCTTCTTCCTCCTCCTCTCATCTTCCTTCCCTTCCTTTTTTTAATATTCAGCCTTTATGATCCCGTTTTGTGCTGCATTAGACTTTTATTTAGCCTGATGTGAAACAATATCCTTTTCACATTTTTCCTTCAACTTAACAACCTTCTTTTCATAAATCTGCTTGTCATCTATCTGCAGCAGTGTTATTCCATCTTTCCCAGTTTCTTTGCAACATTTTTGATGGATAGGCCAGGATGTTTCCCTTTGATTTTGGGGTGATATTCAGAAAAAAACAAGAAGGCTGAAAGCTTGTTGGGTACATTGGGAACCTTGAATTTCTTCCCCCTCCATTTAGTAGGGAATTAGATTTTCATTTCTCTTTTATACAGGTCTTATCTATCTTTGCCATGTCTTCATCATTTCCTTTCTCTTTAGTACATGTGGTCTCCCACCCAAGCATTTCTTAGGAAGTCCGAGGAGTTGACCTAAGCATCTGAGTGTTTCTTGTGCTCTCTCAGCAAATTTGCACAAAGACCATATATGAGGACCCTTTGCCTCTCAGTTTCTTAGATTCTCCTCTGCCCACATGTAGTTAGTTTTCCTCAGTGAGGTACCCAGTTGCTCAGTGCCCATCTGACTCTCACTTGCCCCAGAGCTGTCTTTAGAGAGTCCAATGTACTGCAATGGCTGTCTATAATTCCTTTTCAATAAAATATCTATAAAAGACAAAGCCATGGGGCTGGGAGTATAACTCAATGCTAGAGTACTTGCCTCGAGTGTATGAGGCTTTGGTTTGATCCCCAGTGTGCACGTGTGCACATACACACACACAAAGTGCCTACTGGGCTAGATAACAGGGATACAAGTTGTCACAAAATGACATAGTCCCTGTACTGGTGGGTTTGTTTTTTTTTCCTTGTGGAAGAATCAGGCATTATTCTTAAAAAATAATTACATAATTCTAAATTGTACTAAGTTCAATGGAAAAAATAAGGTGTAGGAGAGTGTAACAAAGGATATTGGTTTTAACTGAGGCCTAATAGAAGACTTCTATTGGGAAATAACATTTAAACTGAGACTTGAAAAATTTGTAAAATTAGCAAAGCAAAGGAAAAAAGGAAAAAGAAGCTTTCCTGGGAGAGGAACAGTCCATTAGAAGGCTTCCTTGATTCATGATCAGACTGAAAGCAGTGAAATGGAATATAGTGAGAAAGGGAAAAGACATGAATACTTGGATACTATACAGAGGATTTGGTATTTTATTTCAAAAGCAGTACAACCTACTGAGGAGTAGCTGGAAGATTATATGATCCAATTAAAACTTTAGAAAGTTCACCCTAGCTACTGTGAAGAATAAATTCCAGAAGTTTCTACTGGTTTATGAAGAGATCTTACAAAAATTATGGGACTCATTATTAATGGGAAAACTGCTTAAATTTTTAAAGCTGTTTTTCGCAACTGCAGTGGTGCACACCTGTAATCCTAGCAATTTGGTAGGCTGAGGCAAGAGGATTGCAAGTTTGAACCAGCCTCAGCAGCTTAGTGAGATTCTGTCTCAAAATAAAAAAGGGCTGGGATGTGGTTTAGTGGTTAAGTGCCTCTGGCACTATTTATTTACAAATATCTATCTTTAAATAAATAAATAACTATTTTTAAAATTCAGATTGTAAATTAATTAATGAGGAATGGAAGAAAAAGAGATTGCTAAGTTAGTATAACCCAATAAATAACTTGCTAGGTTAGTGCTTCTCAAACTTTAAGGTTTTCAAATCACCTAGGTATTTGGCAAAAGGTAAATTCTGCCTCAGTAGGTCTAAAAGAGAACATTTCCTCATTTCTAAAAAATTCTCAATACCTATGCCATTGGTTCCACACTGAGAGTAACACATGAGTGATCTATATTTTAAAAATTTTATTGGTTCTTTTTAGTTATACATTACAGTAAGAATCCATTTTGACATAATTATACAAACATGGAATGTACCTTGTTCTAATTCAGACTCCATGAAATTCTAATGTCTTCTATCTTCTAATGCCTTCTTGGTAGTCTGGCCAATTGTCAACTTAAGCATTTGAAACTTGGGATTTTAGCTGGGTGCAGTGGCATAAGCCTATAATTCTAGCAACTCAGGAGACTAAAGCAGGAGAATTGCAAGTTTAAGGCCAGCCTCAGCAATTTATCAAGACCCTCAGCAATTTTGTGATACCCTGTCCAAAATAACAAAATAAAATTTAAAAAGGACTGGGGTGGGGATGTAGCTCAATGGTAAAGCATCCCTGGGTTCAATCCCCAGAACAAAAAAAAAAAAAAAAAAAAAGCGGGAGGGGGCTTAAGAGATAAATCCAAGTATTGACATAGAGATACAGATCACATGGCTTCTCATTTCATCAGAACATATATAAACTTACTTCCTATCTACATATCTAACCTATCTGCCTACTTCTCTGCCTGTGTTCAAGATACAGTTACACTTCAGAAAGGATATGCAATCAAGTGATGCCCAAGACAAGTATATAGAAAAAATATGAGGCTCTAAAGCTTTACATCCAGCATCTAGTGGGGTGATTTGCATCATGAATTGAGGTTAACTCTGTTCCAGGTACTTTACCTGTCATATTCATTTAATAGGATAGGAATTCAGGAATCCTAGAACAGTTGTTCAAGGCATACAACTCAACTTTGACTTATTTCATTGTTCACTCTCTTATTCATTATTCTAAGCATTGCTATTTTGTTTGGTGACTACAACCCTAAATGTAGAAAATTCAGGACTCTCTATTCTATGACTAAAAGCCTTTATTTTTCTCTAAATAGCTTATGGAACTTTGCTGCCATTATCACAATCATTTTATAAAGGTCCTAGATGGAATACAGACCTGGCTTTTTCTTTTTCTTCCCCCTCTCTCTCCCTCTGTTAATATTTATTAGCAATATAACTTCTTTTTGTGGAATAGGAACCCAGGACCTCATGAAAAGAGTTGATCAAATAAAGGGAAATGTTTGACAGATTGTCTTTTAACCAAATGAGATTATGCTCCTTGGCAAAGACAAGACAGGGAAATTTCACTTTCCCTGCTTTTGCTCTCTAGTCAAGAAATGAAAGCTGAATGATAGCATCCAGTTTTAAAACAAATAAAATCTGAATTTATTTTAAAATTTTATAAGACAGTGAAACCAAACAGCATTTCTTGCTCCTGTTGATTTGCTCTATGAGGAAGTTACAGGGAACTCTACAGTTCATTTAAAAAGAAAATTGATTTTATTTTTCCTTTTTGGTGTTGGGGCTCCAACTAAGGGCCTCACACATGATAGGCAAGCGCTCCACCACTGAGCTATACCCCCAACCTATAAAACTGAAATTACTAACATCTCCATAGAAACACTAAGTTCCTTTTACAAGTAGGGTCTAGCTACTTATCTGTCCTCTAACCAAGTTTGTTGGCGTTTTTTCCCCTCACACAAAGTTGTGTCGACTGTGGTTTGGTTTGTTCCCCTTTTTGTGATCGAAGAAAGCAATAAGCGTGTTTACTAGTCCTGATTTGGCTTGGAGACTTGCAGAACAGCCAGCTTCATCACCGCGTGGTTGGTTTTCCAGGCTGAGTAGGACTTCCCTCAGTACAAGGCACTCTGGCCGGAAACTCTGGAAGGCAGCCAAAGGAAAGTGAAGTTCCTGGCGCTGGTGCGAGTCTCGCTCCGAGAGCCCGGCGCTAGCGCATTCTTCGTGCAGTTATTGGCTGGGACTCTGTGTGCCGCTGTCGGCCAATGAAGTCGCTGGAGATCTGGCCCCGGCCCGTCCCCTTTCTGCGCCCCGGGATGAGGCAGAGGCTGAACAGCCGGCGAGCAAATCAGCGGCACCCAGAAAGCCATGTCCGACTCCGCGCCCAGCGCTCAAGCGCTAACCCGCTGAAAGTTTCTCAGCGAAATCCCCAGGACGATCTGGACCCCGCTAAGAGGAACTGCTTTTGAGTGAGATGGTCCCAGAGGCCTGGAGGAGCGGACTGGTAAGCACCGGGAGAGTGGTAGGAGTTTTGCTTCTGCTTGGTGCCTTGAACAAGGCTTCCACCATCATTCACTATGAGATCCTGGAGGAAAGAGAAAAGGGTTTCACTGTGGGTAACGTGGTCGCAGACCTTGGTTTGGATCTGGGCAGTTTGTCGGCCCGCAGGCTCCGAGTGGTGTCCGGAGCAAGCCGTAGATTCTTTGAGGTGAACTGGGAGACCGGAGAGATGTTTGTGAATGACCGTCTGGATCGAGAGGAGCTATGTGGGACACTGCCCTCCTGCACTGTAACTCTGGAGTTGGTGGTGGAGAGCCCTCTGGAACTGTTCAGCGCGGAAGTGGTGATTCAGGACATCAACGACAACAATCCCGCTTTCCCTACGGGGGAAATGAAATTGGAGATTAGCGAGGCTATGGCGCCAGGGACGCGCTTTCCGCTCGAGAGCGCGCACGATCCCGATGTAGGAAGCAACTCTTTACAAACCTATGAACTGAGCCATAACGAATACTTTGCGCTTCGCGTGCAGACGCGGGAGGACAGTACCAAGTACGCTGAACTGGTGCTGGAGCGCGCCCTGGACCGGGAACGAGAGCCAAGCCTCCAGTTGGTGCTGACGGCGTTGGATGGAGGAACCCCAGCTCGCTCCACTAGCCTTCCTATTCGCATCACCGTACTGGATGCGAATGACAATGCGCCTGCCTTCAATCAGTCAGTGTACAGGGCGCGCGTCCTGGAGGATGCACCCCCCGGCACTCGCATTGCTCAAGTTCATGCAACGGATCTGGATGAAGGCCTAAACGGTGAAATCATTTACTCCTTCGGCAGCCACAACCGTGCTGGCGTGCGAGAACTATTCGCCTTAGACCTTGTAACCGGGGTACTGACAATCAAGGGTCGTCTGGACTTCGAAGACACAAAACTACACGAGATTTACATCCAGGCCAAAGACAAGGGCGCCAATCCCGAAGGGGCACATTGCAAAGTATTGGTAGAGGTTGTGGACGTGAATGACAATGCTCCAGAGATCACAGTCACCTCCGTGTACAGCCCAGTCCCTGAGGATGCCCCTCTGGGGACTGTCATCGCTTTGCTCAGTGTAACTGATTTGGACGCTGGTGAGAACGGGCTGGTGACTTGTGAGGTTCCACCAGGTCTCCCCTTCAGCCTTACTTCTTCCCTCAAGAATTATTTCACTTTGAAAACCAGTGCAGTCCTGGATCGGGAGACCGCGCCTGAATACAACCTCAGCATCACCGCTCGGGATGCGGGATCGCCTTCTCTCTCAGCCCTTTCGACAGTGCGGGTTCAAGTATCCGACATCAACGACAACCCTCCACAATCTTCCCAATCTTCCTACGACGTTTATGTTGAAGAAAACAATCTTCCTGGGGTTCCAATACTAAATCTAAGCGTCTGGGACCCCGACGCCCCACAGAATGCTCGCCTTTCCTTCTTTCTTTTGGAGCAAGGAGTTGAAACCGGACTAGTGGGTCATTATTTCACGATAAATCGTGACAGTGGCGTCTTGTCATCCTTAGTGCCCCTGGACTACGAAGATAGGCGGGAATTCGAACTAACAGCTCATGTCAGTGATGGGGGCACCCCAGTCCTCACCACCAACATCAGTGTGAACATCTTTGTTACTGACCGCAATGACAATGCCCCCCAGGTCCTATATCCCCGGCCTGGCCAGAATTCGGTGGAGATGTTGTCTCGAGGTACAGCTGCAGGCCACGTGGTCTCGCGGGTGGTAGGCTGGGACGCGGACGCAGGGCACAACGCCTGGCTCTCCTACAGCCTCTTAGGAGCCCCCAACCAGAGCCTTTTTGCAGTGGGACTTCACACAGGTCAAGTCAGCACTGCTCGCCTAGTCCAGGACACAGATTCGCCCAGGCAGACTCTCACGGTCTTGATCACAGACAATGGAGAGCCATCGCTATCCACCACCGCTACCCTTACTGTGTCAGTAACCGAGGAATCTCCTGAAGACCGGGCTGAGTTCCCCTCCGGCTCTGCTCCCCGGGAGCAGAATAAAAACCTTACCTTTTATCTACTTTTATCTCTAATCCTGGTCTCTGTGGGGTTCGTAGTCACACTGTTGGGAGTTATCATATTCAAAGTTTACAAGTGGAAGCAGTCTAGGGACCTATACCGAGCCCCAGTGAGCTCCCTGTACCGAACACCAGGGCCCTCCTTGCACGCGGACGCTGTGCGGGGAGGTCTGATGCCGCCGCACCTTTACCATCAGGTGTACCTCACCACTGACTCGCGCCGCAGCGACGCGCTGCTGAAGAAACCTGGTGCTGCCAGCCCACTGGCCAGCCGCCAGAACACTCTGCGAAGTTGCGATCCCGTGTTCTATAGGCAGGTGTTGGGTGCAGAGAGTGCCCCTCCTGGACAGGTAAGGGTTAGCAGGTCATGCCTGAAACGTTTTAATGGTTTGTTGTTTTATTTTGTTTTCTGCGCCTTGTTCAGGGAGGTATGGATTGGGGCTGTTTTAAGCTATGAAGATGTCTTTCTAATTATGTGTTCACACTTTCATCTGGTCCTTCCTCGATCAAACTTAGTGCCTTTGGGGGCTGGGGATATTGCTCAGTTGGTAGAGTGCTTGCCTCGCACGCACAAAGCCCGGGGTTCAATCCCCAGCACCGGAGGGCAGCCACTAGAATGTTGTTTGTAGTTCCATTTCAGGGTGAAGTTATTTGCCTCTTCTGTGGACCCAATTTACACCCTCAGCACTCACTCATTTACCATCACAACTAAGCAATCTTGCTATGGTTTACCAGAGCTTTAATTCCAAGATCTCAGCACTCAGAATTTAGCTTGGCATTATTTGCTTTGGGAGCCAGCTGCTGGATACCTCTAACCAGTGGCAGCTGATAGGAATATAATATACCTCCTTAGTCCACTTTTCAAATGATGGCTACATCATCATTAAAACTAATGTGTCTTTGATAACTTACGTTTGCCAACACATACCCTCTAGCTCATTCTCGGGTAATTATCTATGAATGAAATAAAATTCTAGGCATCCTTTAAATTCATTTTAAGCATGCTTCTGGATAATGGGTGTGTTATTTGCTAAATAATTTTATGTTACAGCAGTAATGTGTGAACATTGTAGGAAATTTAGAAAATACAAAAAAGAGAAAAATTTAAAACTATAATCCCCAAACCCAATCACTGTTAATGATAAAAGTAATGATTTATTTTGTAAACAAATCCAGGCAATCCAAAAATATATAAAGTACACATGTACCTCCATTGTTATACCCAACTCTTTCAGCATTATTTTTCTTAGGTATACATATAAGGTGAAAAGTAAATGAACTTTCCTTGGAAAAATAAAGGATCCAGTCATCCATTCTGCATATGATCACTACAGGGACTTTGCCTTGGAGAGAAACCTCCGCAAACTCTCAGTTGTTGGAGAACCTCTGTTATTTTGTCATTAAGTGCATTATTTTGTTACTAAGTGTATTTTTGCTATCAAATCTTGGATTTGGCAGTTAGACAAGGCTTTGCCATTTACCATAGGAGTCCTTGACTAAATTACTTACTCTCCTTCTTAGGTCTCTTTTTCATGTGCAAAAGGGGAATAACATGAGTTTTGTAGGATGCATGATGTACTGCATTTAAGGTGTTTAACACAGTGCCTGGCATATCACAACTGTTAAAAAATTACTAGTTATTTCTATTACTACTTTTATTCTTCACCCACTCAAAATTCTTAAACACACCTTGGAAATGAGTAAATATGAGGACAGCCTAAAATGACAAAGTAGAATCATATATGGAAAGGCCAAGAAAGGATGAAAACCAGATAGAAGCACCTGCTGCTCTTCTGGTTTAGTCTAGAAACAACTGGCATTGTCCCTAAAACATTGTTCTCAAACTTGGATGCATCTTAGGATCACATAGGGACCTTGTAAAAATTCTAAATCCCAGGCCATATCCCAGACACAATTTCTGGGGGTGGAGCACAGACATTAGTATCATTTTAGTATTTTCAGGTGATATGATATATGGACACTGAAAACCACTACCCTAGGATCTGCCAGTTCATCATTTGCATATTTATGAAGCAAAATGTTATTCTGGTATTCACAGAAACAGGAACCAGCTATATTGGGTCATTTTCAACTTTAAAAAACTACTATAGTGGCATTTCCCAACTTCTAATTATTACGAGATCCCTCTAGAAGAGCGCTGTAGGAAAGACATAAGATGCTATTTCAGTCATCTAAATAGAAAATCTCCCTAAGCCACTAGCACCTGGGCCATTGTTCTCTAAAAATCTAGAGTTGGGCAATAGAAATTGGGTTTCTTTGGGGTGTGACAAAAATTTTCCAGCATCAGTTACTGTTTATGATTGCATCAACTTGGTATAGTTGAATATACTAAAAACCATCAAACTATACACTTTAAAATGTCAACTATATCTCAATAAACCTATTAAAAAATCTACAGGTGGGGTTGGGAAAGGAGACCCTGACTTTGACTCCCAGCACTACAAACAAACAAACAAAACATGGAAAAACAGAATTTGGAGATGGGAGTATCAAATACCTGACATAAAAATGTCAAGTCAAGGCTATGTTGTATTAAAGTTTTGTAATGCTCCAATTCTAGTAAAACAGGCTGTGATTTTTTTAAATGTGAAATTCCAAATATAAATATAGTACTATACAGGGCTGGGGATTATAGCTCAGTTCTTAGAGTGCTTGCCTGTCAAGCTCAAGGCCCTGGGTTCAATCCCCAGCACACAAAATAAATAAATAAATAAATAAATAAATAAATAAATAAATAAATAAATGACAATATATACTAATTGTTTAGCTTCAGACAAGTCTCTAGAGCTCTCAACTCCAGCTTCCTCTTCTATAAAGATAATACTTTACAAATATTTAATAAATATTCATTGAGTTGATAAATGATAATATTCACCATTTTATTATCACCCCTATGTGTTAGACTCTGTAAAAGATCAAGGGACACTGTCTGCCCTTATGGTACACAGAATACCACAGGAGACAAACAAGAAAAAAGAAAAGAAAATGGGCTCTGCATTGTACAAGAAGCAGAGGTCTCAAAGGGTAAGAAATACTTAAGTCGGTCAAGGAAATCAGGAAGACTTCATAGAGGCAGTCATGATGCTTGAGCCAAGAACTGAAAGATCAGTAGTAGCTTGTCAAATAGTAATGGGGAAAGGGGGTCCGGAAGGAACCTTTGCAGGAAATTCCATGCATGAGATAAGGGTATTTCACTAAAGTTGGACTTCAAAGTGTGTGTGTAAAACAGTCTTTGCAAACCATGAGGTGAAGCAAGAAGGCAGGGATACGTGAATTATTTTTAGGCTGTGCCAAGGAGTTTTCAATTGATCCACTACAGATGATAGTCATTGCAGAATTTAAACTGCCATATATATGATGCCATCAGGATTTTCTTTTTTCTTGCTTTAGAGACATTATTCTGGTAGCCATAAGTGAAATGCATTGGAGACATTGGGAAGGGGGACAAAGGGGTCACTTAGAAGGCTTTTGCAATATTTGAGAGAATTGATAAATCCTTGAACCAGCATAATGGCAGTGCAGACTACACTAAAACGACTCCAATAAAATCATCAGAACTTGTTGATTGACATGATATTGGAAGTGAAGGATGGGAAATGAGTCAAGAATGACCCTACACACACACTCCTTGAATTCTAAGGTAGCTGGGTGGATGATGATGCCATTTACTGAGATAGTGAGTTCAGGCATAAACATTTTGATAGGCCACGATGTTTTCCATCTCCATAATTCCCATGGGAGGAGACTTAAGGTGTGTGTATGTAATGGGGCTTGTTTTATTTTATTTTATTTAAATTTTTAATTTTTTATTTGTTCTAATCTTTTAAACATGACAGTAGAATGCATTTATACATTTTGATAAATCATACATAAATGGAGAGTACTCTCATTTTCTAATTATACATATTATAGGATCACATCGGTCATGCTTTGTTTTTGTATAAGAATATAGATGCCAGATCCCTTTCTTTGAGACTAGAATGTCAATTGCTGGCCTCACCATAGTCAAAGGTCATTCCTGAAAATCAAAGGTTTGGGGAAAATGGGGGGATGGTAAGAGCACCAGTTTTTGCTGCTGGTTTTAGCAGCCAGTAGTAACCGAGTTAAGAATTTGAATGAATTAACATATCTTATGTCCAGAGCAGTTGGATTTTTCTCTGTGATCTGGTGTATTTACCATTCAGATTACAGTTTGCAGGTACCTACAGTTTAAAATTTATTGTGTTTCTGCACTTGTGCAAGGTAGTAGCCAGGCTGCTAGGAGGTCTGGATGACAGAGGGGGTGGGGTGAGATCAAGTCTCGCTACAAGAGGTCCCCTGGGGCTAAGTGAAAAGCTTGCTCTTTTGAAATGGTCTCTGTTGGTAATTAACAACGTATCAAGAACACCATGGTGTCAAATAAAGAGGATTTGTAGGCACAATGCTGTTGGTAGCTGATCCCAATTAGTCAAGAAAGCTGTTAAATCTGTGAACATTAGCATACCACCAGGTAATGAGATCTAGTCCTTTATACTTCCCAGACACGCTGATTCTTACAGTTTTGGAAGTCTCCCTCCCCTGGCTTCCTCCACCCTGTTCCCATACTGTCCTTGAAATCAATGAATGGTAATTTAGTGTATCACTAGAAAATTCTGAATAAGAGAGGTTTGTTTTCTGCTGCACCTCCTGTTACAATCAAAACGTGTGCTGCATAAATTTAATTGGCTACATTAATGTGTAAGTCTTTTCTGCAAAGCGATGGATATGGTTCTGAATAATCTGCAGAGGGGCAGAGTTTTGAGTATAGGGCAGAGTTTTGAGTATATGGCAGTGTTTTTAATTAGCTGTTGTTCTAATACAATCAGATTGGGACAGAAGCTACTCATTTAGAATATTGGTTGATGACAACACTGGCTTGAATAAAGTGACCAATCTCAAATGGCTACTTGCTCAGTGGGCTGCAGGTTGCTAGGGCTCAGGCTGTCGCTGTTTTCCCCGCCGAAAAGGGGCGGGGTGAGTAGGTTGTTGCGGGGGAATACGTATATGTTGTTTGCTTCTCCAAAGAGGTAATGATCCATGAAAGAAATGCCGTTGAGCGGGAGGAAGGTGAAAAGATAGATTGGGGTGTATTTTATTATTTTGGGGGGTTTGGTTTTTTTTTTTTTTTTCTTTTTCTTTTTCCTTCCAATGCTGCGACGCATTAACCCTGCTGCTATTGGGATGTTCTCCGCTCAGCCTATTGGCTGAGCCCAGGAACCGCTGTCTGCCAATCGGGTGTTGAAAGGCAGACAAATCTACCCCGCCACCAGCAAAAAACGGCGCGTAACCCTTGCAGTGCCGGCCAAGCCGCGCCAGAACTGGCGCGGGGGCAAGGGAGATAGGTGTCTCCAGCTGCTGTGGCTGTTTGGGGCGGGTCGGCTTCTTCTGCTTCTCAAGACCAAGTACAGAATTAGCGGGTGGCAGCAATGCTTTGCAAGGTGAGAAGCTGGGTAGAAATTGGGCGGGGGGCGACCCTTTTGTTCCTCGTTTGCCACCTGGGTTACGTTTGTGGGCAGATCCGATACCCGGTCCCAGAGGAGTCACAGGAAGGGACTTTTGTAGGGAATGTCGCCCAAGATTTCCTGCTGGATACAGAGAGTCTGTCTGCTCGCAGGCTGCAGGTCGCTGGAGAGGTGAACCAAAGACACTTCCGTGTGGATTTGGACAGCGGAGCCCTACTAATCAAGAATCCAATAGATAGAGAGGCACTGTGTGGGCTCAGTGCCAGCTGTATCGTGCCCCTGGAGTTTGTAACCGAAGGGCCTTTGGAAATGTACCGAGCGGAGGTAGAGATTGTAGATGTGAATGATCACGCCCCCCGATTTCCGCGGCAGCAGCTGGACTTGGAAATCGGGGAAGCAGCTCCTCCAGGACAGCGTTTCCCTTTGGAAAAGGCACAAGATGCAGATGTGGGGAGCAATTCCATTAGCAGCTATAGACTGAGCTCCAACGAACACTTTGCACTTGATGTCAAGAAGCGCAGCGACGGCAGCCTTGTCCCCGAGCTGCTCCTGGAGAAGCCTTTGGATCGGGAGAAGCAATCCGACTACCGCCTGGTGCTGACTGCTGTAGACGGAGGGAACCCCCCGAGATCTGGCACCGCGGAGCTCCGGGTGTCTGTGCTGGACGTAAATGACAACGCCCCAGCCTTCCAGCAATCCAGCTACAGAATTAGCGTCTTGGAGAGCGCGCCAGCAGGCATGGTGCTCATCCAGCTCAATGCCTCTGACCCGGACCTGGGTCCTAGTGGTAACGTCACATTTTCTTTCAGTGGCCACACCCCTGATCGTCTGAGAAGCCTATTTGACCTGCATCCCACAACTGGAAAGCTTACCCTTCAGGGGCCCCTAGACTTTGAGAGTGAGAATTACTATGAATTTGATGTGCGGGCTCGTGATGGAGGTTCTCCAGCCATGGAACAACATTGCAGCCTTCGGGTGGATCTACTGGATGTAAATGACAATGCCCCCCATATCACAGTGACCTCAGAGCTTGGAACTCTCCCAGAAAGTGCAGAACCTGGCACTGTAGTGGCACTCATCAGTGTGCAAGACCCTGACTCAGGGTCAAATGGAGATGTGAGCCTTCGAATCCCTGACCACTTGCCATTTGCCCTCAAGTCTGCCTTCAGGAACCAGTTCTCCCTTGTGACTGCTGGGCCCTTGGACCGAGAGGCTAAATCCAGTTATGACATCATGGTCACTGCTTCTGATGCAGGGAACCCTCCTCTGAGTACCCACAGGACTATTTTCCTCAATATTTCTGATGTGAATGATAACCCACCCTCTTTCTTCCAGAGATCACATGAGGTGTTTGTTCCTGAGAACAATCGCCCCGGGGACCTGCTTTGCTCTCTTGCAGCCTCAGACCCAGACTCTGGCTTGAATGCACTTATCTCTTACTCTCTCTTAGAGCCCAGAAATCGAGATGTGTCAGCTTCCTCCTTCATCTCTCTGAACCCCCAGACAGGAGCTGTTCATGCTACTCGATCATTTGACTATGAACAAACACAGACACTGCAGTTCGAGGTGCAGGCTCGGGACAGGGGCAACCCACCTCTTAGCAGCACTGTGACAGTTCGTCTATTTGTTCTGGACCTCAATGACAATGCCCCAGCTGTGCTCCGCCCTAGGGCCAGGCCGGGTTCCTTATGTCCTCAAGCACTGCCTCCATCAGTTGGTGCTGGCCACCTAGTCACCAAGGTGACTGCTGTGGACTTGGATTCAGGTTACAATGCTTGGGTTTCCTATCAGCTCCTAGAGGCCCCAGATCCCAGCCTGTTTGCAGTGTCTCGATATGCTGGGGAGGTGAGGACCGCTGTACCCATCCCAGCTGATCTCCCACCACAGAAGCTTGTCATTGTGGTGAAGGACAGTGGTAGCCCACCACTCTCTACCTCTGTTACTCTCCTTGTGTCCTTAGAGGAAGACACTCATCCAATTGTTCCTGATCTTCGAGAATCTTCAGCTCCAAGAGAAGGAGAATCCCGTCTGACCCTCTACTTGGCTGTGTCCTTAGTGGCAATTTGCTTTGTCTCCTTTGGTTCATTCGTGGCACTACTCTCTAAATGTCTGCGTGGGGCTGCCTGTGGAGTGACATGCTTTCCTGCTGGCACCTGCGCATGTCTCACCAGATCTCGAAGGAGGGAGGGGCTTCCTCCTTCCAATGGGATCCTCCGTATCCAGCTAGGGTCAGATGATCCTATCAAGTTTGTTGATGTGGGAGGCCACTCTCATGGCTGTACACCCTTGGCTTCTGCACCCACTCGGAGTGATAGCTTCATGATGGTGAAGTCACCCAGTGCACCTATGGCAGGGGAGCCTGTTCGCCCAAGCTGTCCACCCTCTGATCTTCTCTATGGGCTAGAGGTGAGACCTTTGCAGGCTCAGCCAATGCTTGAGGGTTGTTCTGATTCAGGCCATGTTCCAGAGAGTACTGGCCTCCCTGTAAGAGCCCAGAGTGATTTCACCATTTTTGTGAGTAGTAACTATGTGGTAGATGCTGAGCTTTAAGAAAAAAAAAAAAGTGTTGCAAGAATTGACCAGGGAGTTGACACAGATTAGCCCTGGGGGTGGGTTTTGTCTATATCTATAAGTAAGGAATGAAAGTAATTGGTGATCAAGAACTATGTTGTTGTGGAAGCATGCTGACTGAATGTGGGAGCATAGAAGGCTATGTACACAAAGTGGGATGCATTAGGCAATCACCTAAACCCAGGGCTGCTTTCTCTACTCTTCCTAAATGAGGGAGGCCAGGTTCTGGAAAATCTTAACTCTAGGTTACCATTTTCCAGTGGACTGAAGGGGTGATTAAAGTCTTTGCCCCCTCTCTAGGACTCCTTAACTCACTGTGAAGGGTACTCTCTGTTTGAAGCATAGCAGAGAGCAAAAAAAGAAGAGATCCAAGGGAGCAGAGATGTGCACATCAAAGATCTTTTGGGCCAAGACTGGTGGTGCATTCCTGTAATTCTAGCAACTTGGGAAGCTAAGACAGGAGAATTGTAAGTTCAAGGCCAGACTCAGCAACTTAGAGAAACCCTTTCTCAAAATAGAAAATAAAAAGGGTTGGAGATGTAGCTCAGTGGTAAAACATCCCTGGGTTCCATTCCCAGTACTCTCCGCAGAAAAGATCTTTTGATCCAAGTCTTTAGGATTCCAACCCCAAATGGGGTTTAAACGAGATACAGTATATTGGAAATAGAAGGGTATTCATTGTGTCTTTGAGGAAAAAGCAGTAAGCAAAATGACAGTGTCAGAAAACTGATTTACAGCTGAGGAACTCAGAGATAGCCACTCTGGAATCCCTTAGAGTTCTCCTGAATGTGGTGAAACCATAAAGCCTACATAGCGGGCATGCTCATCCTCTGTCAACCCTCCTTAGTAACTCAGATCAGTCCCAGAAATGTTCTCTTACCCACAAACTGTGACAATCATTCTACATTGTGAGTCTGGGATCTCAGAAAAACTAAGTTTTATAGCCATCAACTGACATGGAGATTTTCCTCAAAGCATTGCTGGAGAGTCAGGGTAAGACTACAGTGTCCTAGCAAATCTTTTCTCTTGCTCTTAGCAGCATTCAGATGATGGGGAGTGGGAGAGAGATGGGAGGTGGGTAGGGGAACGCATGCGTTTTGCCTTTCCCAGAAAGAGAATTTTGTTGGTTCAAGCAAAGTAGTGGAAGCTTTTGAAGTCATGAAGGAAGTTGCTGGGATAGAACTCTGAGGAGTTTTGTACCACTTTGTCTTCCCTGTTGAGCACCATCTGAGCTGTCAAACTTTGCTGCCAAGGGGGCTGAATCAACCTGCAGCAGAAATGAGTAGGGAGGTAGGAGGCTTCTGTGACACAGATTTGCAGCACCCGTTCCCAAGGTTTCCAGAACTGAGGAGACTGCATAATTGGTTGAGAGCAGACAGACTTTTGGGCCAATCAAACTCAGAGACAAGGTGGGGGATCTGCTCTTCCTGCCTGCCTCTCCTCCTCCAGCTCCCCAGCTCCACTTACATTTAACTCCCCTCCCCCTGGACACCCCCGCCATTTGGTGACTAAGAACTGCTGCAGGCAGGCAAACCTCAGAGCAGTTTTTAAGAGACTGGAAGGAGATTTAAGAGATTTCGTCTGCTGCATTCCAAGCCCTGGGTCTTCCTTGGAGACAGGACAGCACAGTTTTTCTCCAGGAAGGGACTTCTGGGTCATGGGGCCCAAGACATCCCCACAGCCCTCTGGGAAATGGCAAGTGCTGTGCATGTTATCCTTGTGCTGCTGGGGCTGGGTGTCTGGGCAGCTTCATTACTCAGTAGTGGAAGAGTCTGAGCCGGGGACGCTGGTAGGGAATGTTGCTCAAGATCTGGGCTTAAAGGTGACAGATCTGTTGAGCCGCCGATTGCGGCTGGGCTCTGAGGAGAATGGGCGCTATTTTTCCCTGAGCTTGGTGAGTGGTGCTCTAGCAGTGAATCAAAAGATTGACCGAGAGAACCTGTGTGGAGCCAGCACCAGCTGCCTGCTGCCAGTTCAGGTGGTGACTGAATACCCCCTGGAGCTCATTCGTGTAGAGGTAGAGATCCTGGATCTCAATGATAACTCTCCAAGCTTTGCCACTCCTGAACGAGAAATGCGTATCTCAGAATCAGCTGCACCTGGAGCACGATTCCCACTGGATAGTGCCCAGGATCCAGATGTGGGCACCAATACTGTGAGCTTTTACACTCTAAGCCCCAGCCGCCACTTTTCTCTGAATGTGAAGACCCTAAAAGATGGGAAGCTCTTTCCAGAGCTGGTGCTAGAGCAGCAGCTGGATCGTGAAACTCAGGCAAGACATCAGCTGGTGCTCACTGCTGTGGATGGGGGTACCCCAGCCCACTCAGGGACCAGCCTCATCTCCATCGTTGTGCTAGACATCAATGATAATGCTCCAACCTTTCAGTCCTCAGTTCTACGTGTGGGACTTCCAGAGAATGCACCCATTGGGACCCTGCTGCTCCGCCTCAATGCCACTGATCCAGATGAGGGCACCAATGGCCAACTAGACTATTCTTTTGGAGATCACACTTCTGAGGCGGTGCGGAATCTATTTGGCCTGGACCCTAATAGTGGAGCCATCCACGTGTTGGGGTCAGTAGATTTTGAGGAGTCAAGTTTCTATGAAATTCATGCAAGAGCCCGTGACCAGGGACAGCCAGCCATGGAGGGCCACTGTGTGATTCAAGTGGATGTGGGAGATGCCAATGACAATGCCCCTGAGGTGCTATTGGCCTCTTTGGTCAACCCTGTCCCAGAGAGCATTCCAGTGGACACAGTAGTGGGGTTGTTTAATGTGCGGGATCGAGACTCAGGAAGAAATGGTGAAGTAAGTCTGGATATCTCTCCAGACCTCCCATTTCAGATTAAGCCTTCTGAGAACCACTACTCATTGCTAACCAGCCAGCCCTTGGACCGTGAGGCCACATCCCATTATATCATTGAGCTGCTGGCCAGTGATGCTGGCTCACCTCCTCTGCAGACACGTCTCACCATCAGGATCAACATTTCAGATGTTAATGACAACGCACCCCAGTTCACCCAGCAGCTCTATACTGCTTACATCCCAGAAAACAGGCCCCCAGGCTCCCTTCTCTGCACTGTGGCTGCCTCAGATCCTGACACTGGGGATAATGCCCGTCTCACCTACTCCATTGTAGGGAGTCAGATTCAGGGAGCCCCATCCTCCTCATTTGTGTATGTCAACCCTGATGATGGACGAGTCTTTGCTCAGCGAACCTTTGACTATGAATTGTTGCAGATGCTGCAGATTGTGGTGGGGGTTCGAGACGCTGGCTCTCCCCCACTATATGCCAACACATCTCTACATGTGTTTGTCCTTGACCAGAATG
This sequence comes from Glaucomys volans, assembly GCA_020662805.1. Taxonomy (NCBI): domain Eukaryota; kingdom Metazoa; phylum Chordata; class Mammalia; order Rodentia; family Sciuridae; genus Glaucomys; species Glaucomys volans. Next base: position 141,557 of record JAJEJO010004888.1, on the reverse strand, counting down.
ATAATGCCCCAGCTGTGCTGCACCCAAGGCCAGGCAGGGAATTCTCAGCCCCTCAGCGTCTCCCTCGCTCTGCTCCTCCTGGCTCCTTGGTCACCAAGGTGACAGCCGTGGATGCTGATGCAGGCCACAATGCATGGCTGTCTTATTCCCTGTTGCCACAGTCCACAGCCCCAGGATTGTTCCTTGTGTCTGCGCATACTGGTGAGGTGCGCACAGCCAGAGCCTTACTGGAGGATGACTCTGATACTCAACAGGTGGTGGTCCTCGTGAGAGACAATGGTGACCCTTCACTTTCCTCTACAGCCACAGTACTGCTGGTTCTGGAGGATGAAGACCCTGAGGAAATGCCCAAATCCAGCGATTTCTTCACACACCCTCCTGAACGTTCAGACCTTACCCTTTACCTCATTGTGGCTCTAGCAGCCATCAGTCTCTTATCCTTAGTGACCTTCACCTTTATGTCAGCTAAGTGCCTTCGGGGACAGGCAGATGGGGACAGTGGTGGGGGCCGGTGCTGCAGGCATCAGGACTCACCCTCCCGGGAATTTTATAAGCAGTCTAGTCCCAACCTGCAGGTGAGCTCAGATGGTACGCTTAAGTACATGGAGGTGACGCTGAGGCCCACAGACTCACAGAGCCATTGCTACAGGACATGCTTTTCACCAGCCTCTGACGGCAGTGACTTCACTTTCCTCAGGCCGCTCAGTGTTCAGCAACCCTCAGCTCTGGCGCTGGAGCCCGATGCCTTTCATTCCCACTCTAATACGCTGCGGGAGAGGAGCCAGGTGAGGGCTCAGCGCCACCAGGGGCGACTCCTGGGGGAGGCATTGGAGAAGCCAGCGGTCCACATAAGGGACTGAACTTGCATCCACTCCTCTCGGGCTGGCTCAGCTGTTGGTTGTATCCACCCGATTCTTGGGATCATTTGGACTGATTGCATGAACCAGAGCAGGTGGGGATGGGGCTACAAACACTGGGAAGTGATGGTGATTATGGGCAAGGGGAGGTGGGACCACTGACTCCTGCCTCCACACTTAGAAAAGGCTGGGGCTCCGCCAAGTTTCTGGAAATTTTCTAGTAATTTCTGTGGGCATGGGGGATCTCGGGTGGCGGCTGTGATGGACTTGCCCTACCAGCCTCCTAAGCTAATGTTTCTGGACACTGCACATCTTTAGGCTCCCTCTTTGGTTTCTACCCACTCCCCTGATCTGTGACTTCGCCATTACCTTCAACTTTCCTTATCCTGGCTCCACCCAACCACATCTGTCAACAGGACTGAGGTGCAAGAGTAGAGTTCACATGTGTCCTCCCTTTCACACACCCACAAACCTGCTTTCACCACCTGCAACTCTCTGCCAGGTTCACACCAGTTGTCCATGACCCACTCATAGCCCCTTGCCCAGGGTCTGGAGTTATGATGCACTGGTGAGGGTCCCAGGTTGTGGCTGCCCAGGACCAAGCAATGATTCAGGAGCATCTTCCCACTTGCATCTTGGGGGTGGTGGTGCTGGGTGAGCCTGGTTGCCTCAGGGTGAGCCTGAGCCTTACTGAAATTCCTGGAGCATGGGAACAATGAGACTCTGTGACTCTTTGGCCAGCTGGTCCTGCAGAGCCCAGGGCTCCATACTGAAGGTGGCAGCCCCCAACCCAGAAACCTTGAGCAGAGGGAGTAGGACCTTATAAGATAGATAACCCAGGACCCCAGTGGCACCAATGGGCCCCTTTCTCCTGAGGAAAGTGGGAGCTTGGAGCACCCTAGCTCCAGATGCTAGGAAACAGGCTTTTGGCTCATCCTGCCCATCATGTGCTCAGCGATTTAGGGTCAGGGATTTGGGGGTGACCAAAGTATGTAAAACTCTTGGCCTTTCTCCTCTGGCAGATGTAAAGCCATAGCCTCTGCCATGGTAGCCAGGGGGTACCCCTCATATGTGGAGAAACTGTAACAGTAAAAAGCACGAATTTCCATAATCCTAGGAGATATTTATTTAAAATACATCTATTCAGCACCCTGAATCAGGATTATAGTTTGAAAACAACACCCCCAGATGCTTCTGAACCTAACTACCCACCTCGTTGGAGAACTAGGATATTCATTTGCTCTTCCCTCCACTGTTGCTGGATAGATTCTAGCCCAGTCTTATAACTGAGTTTCATGGAAGTCATGTGACTTGCTCAAGTTCAAAGCAAGTGATAGTCTAACCCTGGTCTGTCTGACTCCAGAGTATGCTTTGAATGGTTTGGCACTTGAAACTTAAACAGCTGAACAAGAGACAGTTGGCATCTACTGGGATGGGGCAAGGGTGGCATTCTTTCTCTTTTAATACCTTACATGTGAAGGGAACACTTTGGGGTTCCTTATCCTGAATAGCCCTAACTGAACAAATGGGGACCCGGCATCCTCCTTTTTCATCCAGCCCCCTATCCTCCCATTGTGATCCCTGCAACTCCATGTAGTTTCTGCTGTGCTTAAGAATACAATGGCTAGGGGTTGGGGATATAGCTCAGTTGGTAGAATGCTTGCCCTGCAAGCACAAGGCCCTGGGTTCAATCCCCAGCACGGGGGGAGGGGGGGGAGAATACAATGGCTAAGGGCTGGACATCTTCGTGGTAGCCCCAGAGTGGTGCTTGCGGCTCCTGATGTAATGAGGATATTAGATTTCTGGATTCTGCTCACATCACTGTCGCCTGTAAGCCTTGAGTGTGAATCACTGGCAGTCCTGGGTCTTCCTTCTCCCCAGTGTAATCTGAGATGATCACACTCTCGGCTTCTGGGAGCCAGAGTGAGAATTAATTACCAGCATACCCCAGAACCAGTAAGGCCATGGCTCTAGAAGTGCTCCATGAGTGGTGGAATGGATAACACTCTTCTGAAGGACTGGGAGAGACTTAGGTGTTAAGTGGCTGGCAGAACCCCACACCTTCAGCCAGGTGGGAGATGGCTACAGATCAGCCCCCACCCCACCCCGAGCCCTGCAGACTTGGTTGAAATTGCTTGGAGGCTGTGGGAGCTTGATCTCTCTGGGCTCCATCCAGCTATTTTCTCTGTTCCAGACAGAGAAGAATTGTTCTCTTCTCAGTCACAGGCCATTGTCTGGCATGGAGTTCTGAGGGTGAGAGGTGTCCCAGGCTTGGATCCCTTGCAAAGGCCCAGTCTGGCATGACTCCTAAATTAATAATGTATTTAGCTGTGGGAAGAGATCCTTGAGGGCCAAGGGCCTGGATGAGGTGTCGCTCTAAATGTGAAACTGCACAACTTGGCATGAAAAGGGTTACCCAGAGCCGCAGCCATCTTGCTGCGGAGGATGCTTTGTTCCCAGCTGAAGAGCTGGATAACTTCATTCTAGGGCCGGTGCGATTCTAACCTAAAAGCCTCTTCTGCCACTTTTGGGAGCCTTCTCTGCACTCTTCCCTCCAGTACCACAGAAGACACTTTCAGTCCTTGAATTTGGGCCCCAAAGTTCTGTGTCTGGAGTCAGGGAAGAAGGAAGGTTTTTTTTTTTCTTTCTTTCTTTCTTTCTTTTATTAATTAATTTATTTATTTATTTATTTATTTATTTATTGAGTCAAGTCTTCCTCACTGTGTCAGATAAAAATGTTATTTCACATCTGGTACCTCAGACCTCTGAGAGACATCTGGGGTGTTTTTATGGTCTTTGGAAATGTGTCAGCTCCTCCCCAATCTTACCCCATTTCCTTCTCCTACCCACTCCCCTCCTTCTCTTCCAGCTTATCCCCAGGGGCTATGGTGACATTCTGACAGCTCATGGGCACTCAGCTTCTTTCCCTCTGTTTTCTCCACAGCAAGCCCCACCCAACACGGACTGGCGTTTCTCTCAGGCCCAGAGACCCGGCACCAGCGGGTAGGTGACTGATTCTCCAGCCCACCCTCTTCTCTGCGGCATTTTTCCCAGTGATGACGTGGGAGGAGATGAGAGAGGGCTTGGCATTTGCTACAAATGGTGTCTTTCCTCCTTCCAAGAGCTGGGAGAGGTTTTGATGTATTGGGGGCTGGTACACACTGCCCTATTTTGGAAGCTGAATGCATACTCGTCCCCTCCCTTCTCCCCACCACATGCACGTGTTCCAATCTCCTGAGGGGTCCGTGGGACCAAAGGATGGTCTTAACTGGTCTGTGGATGGAGGGGAGGCTTTTTACAACCATCTACCACCTGCGTCCCTCTCCTCTGAGTTGGGCTGGGCTCCGTCCTGACCTGGAGTTTAGGCAGAGAAACATGGGTCAAAAGGAGGTGCAGGAGGAGGCTGTCAGCAGTCAGAACCTCCTCCAGAGCCTGCTAGGAAGAGTAGAGGCAGAGAGGAGGGCGCTCAGGCAGTTGTGGGGAAAGTAGAGATAGCACAATTGGAGATGGAACTGCAGAGGGGAAGCCACCCTAAGGAGAGCCAGTTTCCCTCATCCAGGTTCTCCTCCAGCTGCACTCTGGCTTCCACTCACCCTATCCTCTTTGCCTGGGAGAAATCTGTCTCTGCCTCCTCTTTCTCAAGTCTGTCTCTTACCTGCCACTGTTTCTTACCTCTGCGTCCTCCCCTCAGTCTCTATCTCAGTTTGCAATCTTAGCTTTCCCTCTCCTTCTATCTCTCATCTCGGGTTCTGTCCTTACTGCTATATCTTGGACCCTACCAGATGTGTCTCCTTGCACTGATTTTTGCCTTGCCCTGCGTGTCTGCCATGTGGGGGTGTTCAATTAATGTGGAAGGAAAGAATAAATGTGACTTTTCTTTAAGCTCAGTCTCTGTTTCTCCTGTTTCTGCCTCCCTGACCCTGTCTTTGACCTCTTTTCTGTGTCTCCTTCTTCCATACCTGGTGACCTTGTGACCTTGTCCTCTTTTATCAGCACTCCCCTTGTTCCTGTCTCTCTCATGATTTCTGCTTTCTTTTTTTTTTTCTTTTTTTTTGCGGTGCTGGGGATTGAACTCAGGGCGTTGTACTTACAAGGCAAGCACTCTACCAACTGAGCTATGTCTCCAGCCCCCATTTTTGCTTTCTTCTGTGTTCTCAGTCAGTGACTCTCTCCTCCCCTCTCCTCCCCACCCCTCTCCTTTTCTCTCCTCCTCTTCCTTTCTGCTTCCGGGTTGCTTTCTCTGCTACACTTTATCTTTCTCCATCTCTCTTTCATCCTGTCCCTTTCGCTAAGTCCTGGGCTCTGTCTTATTTCTTTGTGCTTGTGGGCAAGCCAGCACACTCAGGCACCCCCTCTCCTTGCCCCTCACACACAGAGCCTTTGATCCCTGCTCCCCACTACTCACCCTCCCATCCAGTCTGCTCCAGCTGCTCATTTCAATCCGGGTCTGAATTCCTGCTGAGACAGGAACCCCCTGCGGGTTGGGGGTGGGGACTTCAACAGAAAGACCTTCTTTTGGTCTGTGGGGAGTGGGTTGGGCTCTGGGCCAGACCTCCCTGGTAGAAGCCAGGAGTCGGGAGGAATCTGTCCAAAGAACCCTGGAGATGAGGCAGGGGCTTGGGCTGCCTCCCCAGCCCATGTTTGCCCAGAAGCTAAGATACTGAGTTTCTGTGCTTCCATTCTCCCCCTCTCCTCACCAACTAAGCCCTCACTTCCAGAGGAAACCAGGAGGCCTTGGCATGCAAGGCAGATTTCAATTTCTGGGCATGCACAGTCCTGTCACTAGCATCAGGAATGCAAAGCACTTCCCAGAGGGCCCCTAAAAGGCTGCAAACTAGATTTGGGCTGCCCTTGTCCTTCCCTTGACCCCAGTGATTTCCCTTCTCCCCATTTGCCAAGCCAGCCTCCCCATAGTTATCCATTAAGTCAGTCATTCATTCCTTCCTTCCTTCCTTCCTTCCTTCCTTCCTTCCTTCCTTCCATTCATTCAACAAATATCTATTGAACATTTATTCTGAGTCAGGCCTTGTGCTAACACTAAGAGTGAACAAGCAGACATCATCCTTGAACTCATAAACATCTAGGCCAGCAAAGGAGAGAAAAATGACAACAAATTACACTAAAAAAAAAAAAATCTAATTACAAGCTGGGCACAGTGGCACATGCTTGTAATCCCAGTGACTCTGGAGGCTGAGCCAGGAGGATGCAAGTTCCAGACCAGCCTCAGCAATTTAGCAAGGCCCTAAGCAACTTAAGGAGATCTTGTCTCAAAATTAAAAAAAAAAAAAAAAGTTAATTTAAATTTAAAAAAGGACTGTGGAATGCAGATCCATGGTAAAGCACTCCTGGGTTCAATCTCTGGTACCCCTCCCCCCAAAAAATTTAGTTACAAATCATAGGACTTTCTAGAAAAAAGTGGGTAATGTCAGTATAATCAGGAGGAGAGGATCAGGGAAGGCTTCTAGGAGGTGACATTTGAGCTATGGCTATGAGAAGTACTGGGCAACTTGTGTTTTCCTCTATCCACTCCTAGCCCAGGCCACACACTGGTCCTGAAGTAGAAGTCACTGATGAACCTGGAAGCCTCTCATATACCCTCTGGGGTGAGCACCTTGCCCCTGCTTCAATTCCTTTTTCATCAAATGAGAAGCCTAGGGGCCTGGAATCTATGGGAGAAGCTCTTGGGGAGATGGAGGAGAAGGCTCAGGAGCTCTCCCTTCTTGAAACTTGCTGATGTTGAGTCTAACCTTTCTGATTCAGCTCCAAAGTGGACAATCTAACCCTGATTCCAGCCCTCCACAGCTTCTCTGCCCCAATCCTTCCCTACTTTCTTGTCCACCACTCTTAAGCCCATCAGGTCAGGCACACCATGTTCAGAACAGGGCCTATTTTGAGTTCTTCAATAAACCTGATTCAAATTTAAGCCAGCACTAGGTCACAATGTCTAGATAAAAGTGGACTCAAATTCTGAAGTCCTTGCCTGCTAGGTGCTCCTCTTCCCCACCACTATCCCTTCTTAGATCAACCTTTTGGCTTCTGATTCCAACAGCTGCTGTCCCAAACTTCGAAACTAGCAAACCATCTCTCTCCCAAGCTATAATCTCAGCTGTTCTCAAACTCTGCAAGGCAGAGAAAGTCTTTATTTGGCTTCCACTGGCCTCCACCCTGTTCTTCTCTGATGGTTCCACACTATCGTTCCCCAACTCTGAATCTCCTTCCATTTCTCCTCCTCTGACACACGCTTTCTCTGCTCTTTCTCAGACTGAGCAGTCACTCAGCAAACAAATAGCAGATTATTTTTTCTGCTTATAAAAAATACAGGCTTATTGTGGAAACATGAGAAATAGAAAAAAATCTAAAGAGAAACCACCATAATTTTGTAACCTACAGAGAACCACTACTAACTGTTTGGCGCAGTACTAGGGATAGAACTCAGAGAGACTTGCACACATGCTAGGAAAGTTCTTTACCACTGAGCTACAACTGCAACTCCTAATTTTTTTTTTTTTAAATCAGGGATTGAACCAAAGAATGCTTAACCACTGAGCCACATACTTAGTCCTTTTAATTTTTTATTTTGAGACAGAGTCTCACTAGGTTGCTTATAGCCTCACAAAGTTGCAGAGGCCGGCTTCAAATCTGCAATTCTCCTACCTTAGCCTCCCAAGCCACTGGGATTACAGGCACGTGCCACCATGCCTGGCCCTAGCTTTTTATAACATGAAAAATTTTAAATACATACAAAATTAGAAAGATGATTTGATGAACCTCTACCATCCTGCTATTGAACTTTAACTAATGCCCTATTTTGCATCGAGTACCTACCTGGGATAACCTTGAAGCAGATCTTCAACACCATATAATTTAACCTGTGTCTTCACTATCTTCAGTAGATGATTTTTAAAAAATTTTTTATGGTACCCAGGATTGAACCAGGAGCTCTTAACCACTGAGCCACATTCCCAACCCTTTTTAATATTTTATCTATAGACAGAGTCTCACTGAGATGCTTAGGGCCTCACTAAGTTGCTGAGGCTGGCTTTGAACTCGTGATCCTCCTGCCTTAGCCTCCCGAGCTGCTGGGATTATAGGCATGAGCCTCCTTGCCCAGCCTTTCTCTAAGATCACATTTGTATTTGGTTCAATATCTCTTAAGTCTCCTAAATCCTTCCAATGTAAAAGTTTCTCCTTCATCTTTCTTTTTTCTTTTTTTTTTAAATGACAAGTTGGTCATTAAACCATTGACATTTTCATATGTACCTCTTTGAAGGTTTTTATTTGTGCAAACAGCTTGCACAAGCTTCTTTTATTAAAAAATATATATAATTTTCCAGGCGTTGTGGCACATGCCTATAATCCCAGCAGCTGGGGAGGCTGAGGCAGGAGGATCAAGAGTTCAAAGTCAGCCTCAGCAAAAGTGAGGTGTTAAGCAACTCAGTGAGACCCTAATGTATTCACCTAAATACATTTTCCACGAACTTGCTGACACTTAGGATATTAAGAACTTAAGTTCCAAATCAACTGGTGTATTTCCTACCTTTTTTTTTTTGGTACTGGGGATTGAACCCAGGGCCCTCAAGGTCCTTGCAACTTGAAACTGGCCTCAAACTTGCCATCCTTCTGCCTCAACCTTCTGAGCTGCTAGGATAACAAGTATGAGCCCAGCTTTTCTTACTGTTTTTCAAAATAGTAATTAAGGACCAGGCACAATGGCGCATACCTGTAATCACAGCAGCACAAGAAGCTGAGGCAGGAGGATTGAGAGTTCAAAGCCAGCCTTAGCAATTTAGGGAGGCCCTAAGCAACTTAGTGAGACCCTGTCTCTAAATAAAATATAAAAAGGGCTGGGGATGTGGTTCAGTAGTTAAACCCCCCAGGTTCAATCTCCAGTAACAACAACAACAAAAAAGTAATTAAGGTCATCCTGTGCATCATATTATAGCCTCTTTTTTTCTTTGCACTATATCAGAATTTTCCATGTCCATAAAAATTCTTCAAAGTGATTTAATTGTTGCATAATAACCACTCATATGGACATTTATATGTATTTTCAGATGCTATGTTAAAAAATACACATGCATTTACATTTTAAAAAATATTTTTCTTTTTAATTGTAGATGGACTCAATACCTTTATTTTATTTATTAATTTTTATGTGGTGCTGAGGATTGAACCCAGTGCTTCACACATGCTAGGCGAGTGCTCTACCACCAAGCCACAACCCCAGCCCTGCATTTACATTTTAACACAATTAAATCCAGGCTATTATCAGGGTTACTTTCCCAGATTTCTTGCTTTTTCTGAGCATTTTATTATAGTCCAGCCCATGGGATACTCCCTCATTAACTCCTACAGCATACCAGAATACAAACAGAATACAGTTCTTAGGGCAAGAACTGCATCTATCATCTCAAAATTCTATGACCTGTCACAGACACTGGCACAGAGTTGGTGCTTAGAAAATGGTCAATTAAATGTAGTTAGTTTTCTCCATTTTTATGTTTCACTTTTCCCCAAATCCTGAAAGAGACCCCCATATCTGCTGCTGGGGCTCCAGGGCTTCCTTGCTGAAGGCTGGTTTGATGTTATGTATGAGATCATGGCTTTGCAGTCATATTCGGCCTATTTTCAGGTTCCAGCTGTGTGACTTGGGAAGGTTCTAAGCCCTGATTTCTTCTGCCAGGAAACAGGGATAATCATAACCCTTATCTGCTGGGTGTTTCTGAGAATGAGACAGATGATAAATATATAACCCAGTTGGTCCAGTACTCAGAAAAGAGAGCTCTCATTTAATGGCTAAAAAAGAAGTCTCTCCCTCTCTGCCCCTTTCTTGTCCAGCTTCAGACTTCTGGTGGCCTGCCTACCTGTTTGGCTTCTAGTCTTCAACCATTCCCAGTCCACCATGGTTCCAGGTCACCCTTCTACTCACCTTTATTTCCTAAATACTAGTGCTGTCCACCATGGGCTGTCCTCCTAACCTGTGGTGTCTGACCCCTGTCATCTCCTCTAAGCCCCAAATGCTCCTCCCTCCTGCCTGCCTTCCCTGCTCTTCCCAACTTATACCCCTATAGGGCCCTTCACTTGGGTTCCCTGCCTGAGAGCTCAGTCAAGCCAGAAGTGAGAACTTCCAGATTTTCATGGAGACAGAGGTGGCTCAGACCTCATCTCTGAGCTCCTGTCCTTCCAGGAGAATCCCCATACTTGGTACTTTCAAAAGCACAAGAGTGATTTTTTTATTTTTAATTGTTGATAGACCTTTATTTTATTCATTTATTCACATGTGAGCTGAGAATCAAACCAGTGCCTCACACATGTGAGGCAAGTGCTCCACCACTGAGCCACAACTCCAGCCCCCAAGAGTAATTTTTATTTTATTTTATTATTTTATTTTATATTTTATTTTTGGTACTGGGGATTGAACCCAGGGGCACTCGGCCACTGAGCCACATCCCCAGCCCTAATTTGTATTTTATTTAGAGACAGGGTCTCACCGAGTTGCTTAGGGCCTCACTAAGTTGCTGAGGCTGGCTTTGAACTCATGATCCTCCTGCCTCAGCCTCCCAAGTGCTGGGATTACAGGCGTGTGCCACCGTGCCTGGCTCCAAGAGTAATTTTTAAATATACAAATCCCACTGGGAGCAGTGGGGCACCCCTGTAATCCCAGTGGCTCAGAAGGCTGAGACTGGAGTCACAACTTCAGAGCCAGTCTCAGCAACTTAGTGAGGCCCTAAGAAACTTAGTGAGATCCTGTCTCAAAATTTAAAAAACAAAACAACCTTTTATTAAAGGGTTGGAGATGTGGCTCAGTGGTTGAGTGACTCTGGATTCAATCCCTGGTACTCAATAAATAAATACATATGTAAATCTCATCATGGCAACCCCCACTTTTAAACACCTCTGCAGCTTCCCAGATCTCTGAGGATGAGACTAAAATCTGCTTCCCTGATCTGACACCTCTGTAGTAGCCACACTGACTCTTTCTTAGTCCTTTGAACTCACCAAGCTCCTCAGAGGCTTAGGAAGGGTTACTCTCTCTGCCTGGAAAGTTCTCTCTCACAACACTACATCTCTCCTAAGGTGAGTTATTTTTACCCTTCAACTTGTTAATTTTGGAATGTCTGAAAACTATCAAAGAGTTGAATGAATGGGTTGATGAATATCTAAACACCCTTTACTCTTTTTACCTAGATTAATCCATTGTTAAAATGTTGCACCTTTATCTTTCTACATGCACACACATACATGCATTACTTTTTCTGAACCATATGAAAGTTGCAGGCATCATATAATTTGATACTTCAGTTATATCTCCTAGAGCTCCTATATAGCCACAAAGAAATTATCACATTTGAGGAATTTAACATTAATGCAATAATACAGTCTACTAGCAGATTTTCATAAATGCTTCCAATATATCCTTTTAATCTGTTTTTTTTTTTCTTTAAATGCAGGGTTCAGTCAAGGAGCATGAATTGCATTTGGTTGCCATGTCCTTCTCCTTTAATCTGGAATAACCTCACTACTACTATGTCGTCTTCTCCTCCTCTTCTTCCTCCTCCTCCTCCTCCTCCCGCTTTCCTCCCCTTCTCCTCCTCTTTCTCCTCATCTTCTTCTTTTGGCAGTACTGGGGATTGGACCCAGGGGCATTTAGTCAATGAGCTACATCCCCACCTCCCCACTTTTTTTCTAAATTTGAGATTGGGTCTTGCTGAGTTGCTTAGATTGGCCTTGCATTTATGATTGCCCCACCTCAGCAGGATTACATGGGTAATTTTTAAAAAGCTAGCCAGTTGTCTTTTAAAAGGCCCCACAATCTGGATTTGCTGGTTGTTTTTCTCCTGGTCAGATTCAGGTTAAGCAGTCTTGGTAGGGTATTCGTGGGTGATGTTCTGCTCCCTACAGCATCACACTGAGCATCCTTTGATGTCAGTTTGTCCCATTCTCAGTGATGCTAAGTTTGTCCACTTGGTGAAAGCAGTGTTCCCAGATCTCTCCATGATGAAGATATTTTTATATTCATTTATTTTTATGTTTTGAGATGGTCCCAGACTAGCTTTGAACTCCTGGGCTTGAACAAGCCTCCTGTCCCAGACTGCTGAGTAGCTGGGACTATAGGACTATACCACTCTGCTTTATAAAGATATTTTCAAATATTTGTGCTTAATAAGTAATCTGTGGATAATACTTTGAGATGTGCAGCAACCCTTCACCCAATTTTAATATTTTAGTATTCCCTGATGATCCTTGCCTGAACCTGTTTTTATATCAGCAATTACCAACTGGTGCTTTTCAATCATTCCTTCTACAAGTCACCTGGATAATTTGTTCAGATTTAAATTTGGTATCTTTTCTTTAGAGAAGCCTAAAATAACTGAGTTGTCTCACCCTGACTAGGTCAGGATTCTCCTTATATATTCTGGTAGCCCCTGTTCTTTGCCTTCATTGTACCTGCTGTGATTACAATTAAATTATTGCTTAATCATTTAATATCAACCTCTCAATGTGTACCATGAGCACCATAAAGAGGTTCTGTTTCTTTCATGTTCACACCTATCACTTGAGCACCTAGCCCAGTGTCTGAACAGTATTAGTAGGTTTGTATGTGGGCTCAGAATTCAACTCTTCCCACTCTTGGAAGGGAGGAATGAGATTCCTGCTTTGCCCTCTGCCCTCACCTTATGTTTTTGTTGTGATGGTGTAGAGCTGACACACAGCAGCTGTGTACTCTGTTCTGAGCCTTAGACTGAGTTTACCAGTGGGAATAGGGAATCCCAAATCAGGGGAAACCATAAGCAGGGACAGAACTTGCAAACATTGTAAAGTTTTTGGTGGTGCTCAACCACCATGAGCATCAAAATTCACCCACACAACCCCTACATCCACATCCACACATTCACTTTCATACCTTTAAGGCCTGCCCTGCAGCCCTTCCCATAGTGCCCAAACCTTCTTTTTACCTCATATGAACCTAACCCTGTGAGGTCCCCTGACCTCTTCCCACTCATTCAGGCAACAACTATTTCTTGAGGAGCTTCTTTGTGTCAGATGACACCAACAGTTACCTAAAGGGCAGACTGCATGTGTATGCCAAGGCTGCTCCCCTATCCCCTCATCCCCACAAATTGAAATAATTTGATTCTTGAAAATAATTTTTTAAAAAAGGGTGGAAATTGTCACTGTGGGAAAAAAATCCAAATTGAGTTGGAATTCCATAGGGTTCTTTAATAGTTAATATTTTTAAAAATTATGGATCACTTCAAGTTTTTTCAATATCCAGTGCCTCTAAGAGTCCTCATTAGGTCCAAGTGCCAGGTTTCATGTTATGTGTATCACTAAGAAGCTGGCAGACAGTTCCCACCTTGCTGAGGTCACTGCGGCAGAGTGCCCCTCTGTCTAGGTGCAACAGGGTGACTGTGCTACCTCAGAGCAGGCATCTGGCCCAGCCATGGTGGATGTAGGGATTCCCCTCAGATACATATCATTCACATCAACAAGGCCAAGGCTGTGAGCTGGCATTCTGGGGATTAGCATCTGCCCATGGATTTGCAGCAAGAGAGAACCTGAGGAACAGGGAAGTTCCAAAGAAAAGGTTTGATGATAGAGTGTGAGAGAATAGAGCAGGAGGTGGGTGTCCTTGTGAAATAGAAGAGACAAGTTCTTAAATGCCCTTGGATCTTATTCTCAGGGCTCAGGAAGTCACTGAAGTCATCATATTTGAGTTTTCAAAATGTCTTTCTCCCTGCTCCAGTCTCTTGGGGGCCTCCTGCATCTCCCCCTGGTTTTTCTCAGATTCCTACCCCTTTCTGTAGCTCTGGGACATTCTCTCCCTTTTCGCTCTTTCTCTGTCCTCCAAAGAGGGTCTGCTGTTCCTTGCTCTGACAGTAAACAATTTCCTCTCATGAAGGATGAGGGGATGCTGTTTATTAATTACATCTGTGACAATAGATAAGCTGCTTTAGGGGACTGACTGGTGAGGATCTGGCTTCTGAAGGACTGTATAAGCACTTCCTAGCTCACTCAAAGGAGCAGGTCTTGGGCCTGGGTTGGAGATAGGGCACTACATTTGGGAACCCTGGGAACAGGTAAGGAGGGGCATGAGGGGGGCAGGTCAGGGACACTGCTCACCATCCCACTTTCTCCCCAGCTCCCAAAATGGTGATGAAACTGGCACCTGGCCCAACAACCAATTTGACACAGAGATGCTGCAAGCCATGATCTTGGCCTCCGCCAGTGGTAAGTGGTGCCAATGTGTATGGTGGGATGGGAAATGTGGGGCTTGGGGGTGACTCCCACCAGTCACCATGGATGTAGACTGGATGTCATTGTGTGGTTTCTCTAGGACTTGCAGCTGGTCAGAGAGAACCCATGATTCTAGGCTAAAGAACAGCAGAGGAATTGGGGGTTCTGGGGTGCCTGGAGCAAAGTAAACAAGTAATAACAATCCAATGAGGAGATGTGGGCCTAGCTCTGGATGGGGACAGCCTAGGTCGTCAGGTCCTAGCTCTGCCACATACTATCCTTAGGACTTTGATCAGTTTGCTTGGTCTGTCTAACCCTCAGTTTCCTCAGCCAAGAAAATTGGGACAGCAATTCCAAAGGGTTATTGTGAGGATTAAAGCATAGAGTACTGGACGTGGCACATGCAAACCTTCAATCAGTGACAGTGGATGTGGATATTCTCAGCAGAGAGAAAAAGACTCCTTTTTTCTTGCTGCCCCCACCTCTAGACCAGGACTTTGAATTTCCCACAAAGCTAACAAAGAGCGTCACATGTAATGGAGACTCAGTCAGTGGTGGTTGTCCCTGAAGAGCCACAGGGTCCTGAGCAAGAGAATTAGAATAATATTAGTTCATAAAGAGCACAGACTTTGGAAGCAGGTCGGTTTGGATTCAAACCCTGGTACCACCACGAAGCTGTGAGTCCATAATAAGTGAAACCTCAGTTTCACTTATTATGAAATGGGCAAAATATTAATAAACCTCATTGTGATGTTGTGAAGGCCAAATGTAAGGCCTTTGGCACAGGATTGGCAGAGAGTCCTTACAATACATAGTGGTTATTATTGATTAAACATTATCTTTAGGGAAAAAAGGCAGAATTAGAAGAATGCCTGTTATTAAAGACTAGCTTCTGTGGCAGCGATTGTGGGCTTGTGCAGGGTTAAGGCTCTGGTCTTATGTTGTGGACTGAGAGTCCTGCCTTCCAGCACATCTGGAGTCAGGTGGGCAGAGAACCAGGAGAAATCACAATAGCCCTACCATGGTCCAGGGCACATACTAAACTCAAAGTGCCTCATGTCAATTAATCTTCTCAACAGCCCTTCAAGGCAGACCTGATTATTTACATTTGACAGAGGAGGGGTGTGAGATGTCACTCCCCACCCCCCCAGGCCTCCAGTTTTGAGCTGCATAGCTATGATCACAGCTATGATTCCATACAAGCTCTACTCCCAAGCTCATGCTCTTTCTATGACAGTGACTTTTCTGCCTTTAGGTCCAGCCTCAGTTTCCCTTTTAGCTGGCTATGTCTAGAGGCCGAACTCCTCCTAATGCCTTGCATTGTTCTCCCAGATTAGGGTTGTAAAATATGAGATGCCTAGTTAAGTTTGAATTTTAGATGAACAAGTGCTAGTTTAGCATAAGTAGACCTCAACTGTGGCATGAGATGGACTACTAAAAAAATTACTCATTGTTTATCTGAAATCCAAATATAACTGGACACCCTGTATTTTTGTTATCTGGCAACCCTACCCTAGATGTCTGTGAGGTTAAGCGGGGCCAGACCAGTGGCTGATGAAAGGACCAGGAAGGAAGAGGTGGTGGGGGCTGCCAGCCCCCTGGGGGAGAGCTGTCCCAGCTCTGGTGGACTGTAATCCCAGAGAGGCCAGCTGTTGAGTATGAAAGAGGCAGGCAGCTCTGGGGAGATGCCAAGTCCAGCCCCTGAGGGAAGTAAACTAGTCTATTTAGTTGTTGAGTCCTTGAGCCCTAAGGTCAGTAACTTGGCTTTTTAGCCCAAATCCAGATGTTAAAAACAGAAATGGAAACGGTATTTATGGACAAAAACCCTCCCAGAAGTTCTCCCTGGAGAAGGGCCACAGCAGCACACGCTCCCCTGTCGGGACTCCACCCCTCCAAGTCACACAGGGCCTGACCGGAGGTTGCTCCTGGGCCCTGAGGAGGTGGCAGGGTCAAGCCCTGCTCTCACTTTCACACCCACTTCTTAGCCCAGAACAAGAGAGGTTCTTGGAACCCAGCCCAGCCTGGCCTGTGGGGCTGCTGAGGGCAAAGAAAGAAGGAGGAGGAGGAGGAGGGGGGGGGGGGGGGAGAGGAGGGGGAGGAGGAGCAGAGGGAAGGGGAGGGAGGAGAGAG